>SNQJ01S0124834.1:0-26325 GCA_010110895.2 Picea sitchensis | reverse complement strand
CAAGTGGAGGCAAACCTACAACAAAGTTAGACACAACAAGTGGAGGAAACCCTGCAAAGAAGTCAAACACAACAAGCTCCTCAAAAACTGATAATCAAAGTTCCTAAGATGAGTTTTTACAACAAGAGAAGCAGTGCAGAGGCCATGGGTACCAGTGATTAGAAGACTACTCCTAAGAAGATGAAGATTACACAGTCTCCACAGATAGTGGATTTAGAGGAGGAGAAGCCTAAAGAACAACTAAGTCAAGATATGGTGGACAATGGTACTAGCACTGTAGAGGTTGAAAAGGGAAGAAAACTCCAAAGTGAAGGTGGCTCAAGAACCTTTATCAACAAAAAACACATCTTTGATAAAACATCTAGGGAAACTTATCAATCTAAAGAATATTTGGCAAAACAGTATGCTGAGAAAGGAAACATGGCTCTCGGTGAGATGAGGGAATAAGTCCCTGAAGTGGAAAATATTTCTCAGCACAAATCTTCTCTATTTACATTAAGGGATATTGAGAAGAGGACCTTTAAGATTGCAGTTGCAGATGAAGATAAAGTATCTGAGATAAAGATAAGGTATGCCAACATCAGCGCTCCAGACAAAGTCAAATTCCATAGGAACATCAGTGATATGTTGTATTCTGACTACATGAGTTTAAGATTGAAGAATTCAAAGTTGGCATCTTATGCAATGAAATTGGAAGGGCACTTGAGGCAAGAAAAAGCATCTAGCAGAGATTGGAAGAATCAGGTCAAGAGGATGGAATCTGAATGCCCCCAAGGGGTGAAATCCTCATTGGATGAGAAGGAAAAATTGATTCAAAGCTTGAAGAAGAATTTGAAAATGTTTTCCATAGAGAATCCACAAACAACATAATTGGTTTCTCTAGAACAGGAAAATGAGACACTTCGTCAAGAGGCATTGGACTACAAGGCTAAGGCATTGCAGCTAGAACAAGAAAAGGTGGATTGGTCACAAGGATAGAAATAATTACTGAAGAAGGTTGTAGTTTTACCTCCTTCTGCAGAAGCTGGGCCAAGCACTGAAGGACTGGTCCAGTCCATGTCACAACTCAGCTTGAAAGAAGGAGAAATCAAAGGGCTAAAAGGGAACATAGAAAAATTAAAGCAAGAGATGCAAGCAAAGGATGAAAAAATGGCTCAATTACAAAAGGAGAATTGAGCCTTACAGGAAAGGATAGATAATTTGAAGATAATATTGAGAGGCAAAGGCCTGTTGCAGGGAGCCAAGCACATCATGCGGGACTCTATAGTTGATGAAGCTGCCAAGTTCAAAGTGTATTTGAATTTCATCAATGATAAAGACAACATAGCCATCACAGCCAGAAGCAGGTGCACTGTTGTGAATGAGACTTTAGCAAAGAAGCCATTAGAATGGGAACAAAATGCCATAAATCTACTCAAATCCATTCCTACTGCATAACTTAAGACTATTGCAGTTAAATATAGAACTACATTGATCATCTGGGCCAGGAGGGTTATTGCCAAACATAACCTATTGAAATCAGTTCAAACAAAGGCAACACAGATAGAGAAAAGTGTGCAAGAGTTTAAGGATTTGTTTGAAGAGTTGTTTATCAAAGGCCTCCCACCATTTTGGGATGGAAAGGGAAAATTGTATGATCAGGAAGAATACAATTCTCTCCTCACTCAGTGCAGGATGGATCACTCCAAGTTCAAAACCCTGGAAGAAAATATGAAAGGAGCCACATTGGTTGAATATCTAATTACAGACTTTGAGATTCTGAATCAGTTCAAAGTAATCAAACTTGGACTGCCAGTCATGTCATATGATTCAAGCATTGACCTAGAGATCTTGATCAAGGAAATGATAGACTATGATATCCATTTTGACTTGCAATGGAAGGAGATAGTACGTCTGGGTAAGACAAAGTGTAGTTTTCCAAGGACCAGTAGATGATGTACATGTGTCATTGAAGATGGTAGATCAGGTGGAAGACCAAAACATAACAAGTGGTGAAGAAAGGAACTAAAGCATCCGAGGAGTTAGAAGCCAAATCACCAAACATTTTCTTGCTAATCATTGTAAATTAGTTCCAAAACCGAAATTGTTCCTTGTAATTATTGTAATCAGTTTCAAGAAACTGAAACGTTTCATTTTTAAATCATTGTAATCGGTTTCAAACCGAAGGGACTCAAGCTTGTATAAATATTAGGAGTTCCAAATGTATTAGTGTTGGCAGAAGTGCAAGGACATGATTTGAGTTGTTCGAAACTTAAATTGTAATTTTCTGAAGTTGAATTGAATACACATGTAGAAGTCTTGAAGTTTCCATGAAACGATTCTAATGGTGGTGATTTGATTTTTGTCTCCTCTCTTTGTATGTATTTCCTGTATTTTTGATTTCATTTTCATTGTATTCTATTTAAATTGGATAGTCAAAGGCCCATAATTCATCTTGTGATGCTCTCAGCTGTAGCGATTTAAACTGTGTTAAGTTCTCCCTAACTAATTCATAATTCATTTATTTAATGCTATGATGTAGTTATATGTTTTGTTTTATTCCTACACTCTGCAAATTTACAAATTATAACTCAGATTTATTGCCTCATTTAGCCTTTATCCTCTGGAGAGTTCTATTGACTAGTCAGTACTTCCATTCATTTTCAGAAGTTTGACTCCATAGCCCTAAGTGTCCCTCCCCTTCCTTTCCAGCAAAATTATAAAAAAACCCCAAAAACAACAAAACCTAGCCATTGATTGTCAAAGAAAAACCAAGTGACACAAGGGAGCCCTCTCTGAGCTGAGCAGGCTAGTACCCAGCTCTAAAGTTGGTTTGTAGGTTACCTCTGTCATTTGTTTCATCAGCCGAACAAATTTATAGAGTGTTAACAGGGTTTGTGGCCTACCAGTTAGCTCTGCCCAATCATTCTAAGCTCCATTCTATTTTTCATGTCTCATACTTAAAGAAAGTTATTGGAACAAAGTGCCAAATGCAAACTAGTCTCCCTGAGTTGGATGAAGAACGTTCCATTTGGTTGTAGCGACAAGCAATCTTGGACCAACAAGAGCATTGTATTTATCAATGCACCATCAATGAAGTTATATTTCAATGGAAAGATACAACTCCAAAAGATGCCACCTGGGAGTTGGACACCATTTTGCAACAATTTCATCAACTCAATCCTTGAGGACAAGGTTTTTCTTCAAGGGGGAGGGCATGTTAGGTAGCTAACCTCCCTAACCCCTCACATAGGTAGAATAATATATTTTCCATGTAATAAAGGCTAACATTAGTTAATAATTCTTATTTAATAAATGTGAACAAGTCAATGTAAGAAGACCTAGTAGATGCTTCCTCTTCTAGAAAGATCTTCCTCTAGAATGTTCTTTAGAGGCTAGAATTAGTATAATAAGAGTAGGAAGCATGAGAAAGCCTTGTCTTGAGAATTATTGTAATAGAGTGTTACTATGTTAGAGCTTCCCCCCTCGAAAAGGAAAGTGAACATTTCTTTCTATCAATAAAGTTATCATTTTTTGTTGTGATTCTCTACAATTGTTTTTTCCGTTGCTAATTTTTGTAGTATTTCTATTTTCTTCTTAGTATAATAGATCTGGTACCTAACATTGACCCAACTAATTTTGTCTCAGATTCTATATATAGATATTGATGATCAATCTGTTGGTCCCTTCATTTTTGGTTTGAAGTTTCACAAAGAGGACTACAGTCCCAATTTTGGTCAAACACGAGTTGCGCAAGCTACAAAAGAGTTGGACAGTGGAGCAAGAAAAGAAACAGAAAATGGTTGCGAAAATAGATAGCACAACACCAGCGAGGAAAAATAAGTTACAACAGAACAAGAACAAGAAAGAATGCGGAGCCTAAAGCCATAATATCTCACTCAGCCTATATATATGAGATGCATATTATTGTAAAAGGGTTGGATGTTATTGTTGGGTATGGTTGGGTGTAGTTGCTTGGTTTTGGGTTTGGTCATAGATGGTATAGAGGGCGAAAACAGATTAAAGGCTCTGTGAATGTAATTTGTATACAGTTTGGAAAAGGGTATATAGATCTCTGTGACATGAGTCTGGATCCAGAAGCTTGTAACAGAGTACTAATTTGTATCTCTGAGATTGTATCCAAGAAGATCTGTTGATAATATATATAGAAGGATCTTAAATTTTGAAATTACTATGTCATTCTATGTATATGCTCATGAATTGTCTCCTTACAGTACTTCTTTATGGTTGATAATATCAATGTGCTGTCTCTGTTTACACATGTTATCGCAACTTGATTGTCTTTATTTCCAGTATGAATTATTCTGATCCATTCTGTGGTTAGTCTATCTTGCGTAAGATCATGGTGAATGTTGAAGATTATAGAAACCCACCTAAGTATTCTCCTTTCCCTTCCCTATCTTTTTGTCTTGGTTGTGCTTTGGGTGAGACTTCTTCTCTTCGGAGGAGATAAAAATGCCAACACTCTAGATTAATCGGTGCTTTTATTGGTAACCTCAGAAGGACCCTAGTCAGATTAGTTATGTGCCAAAAAAATGGTTCTGTTGCCGGGACCTGCGTTAAAAGGGAAACTATAGGGAGAATTCTTCTGCAGATTCACAGATCCAATATTCACCAGTGGTGGGAGAGAAATTGCGATACCTTCATATGGAAAAAAGCGGAGTTGAGAGGAAAATATGTGAAAGATACATGAGATGTTGTCTTTTAGTCAGAAATATTGAGCGACCAGTATGAGATATTCTGGGTTAAGTTCCCGGAAGAAATTTTCCACTGGTTAGATAGGCTCCAAGAAGCTCCAAAATTACAATAATGAGTCAAGAAGACCTGCGCTTGGGATACAGAAAAGATCGCAACACTTCATTGGTTGGATCCTCCGGTAACGTGAGCGATCGATTTATGAGTCAGTACAACAATAGAAGGATACATTATCGAGTTTGCAGTTGAGAATCACCGATAGTTTTCATGGGAAGAATCAAATTTGAAGAAAGACGCAAGGGGAAGACTATTGAGAGAAATTTCGTTATGGATTAAGGTTTTCTTGATGGAGGAGGGGATGATGACTGTGTCCCTGATTGATATGGTAGTGTAAACACCCTCACTTGGGGTGGGATGTGGTTGGGGTGGAGTCATAGACTGAGATAGGGGAGAGGGTTCTTTGACAAATGGGGGAGCAACAAGAAATGGACTCAAGAGATGAGCGAGCCTTGAAAATATCCACCATAGTTGAGAAGTGTTGGCGCGGTAAGATAAATAAAGTAGTAAAATAGTTCGAGAAGTTGCAGAAATAAGTCAGACTAGGAGAATTCGAGGAAGGAGAGATGGAAGAGTTGCGAAAGATGAGAAGATAGGAAAGTCTTGTTAGTCAAAGATTAAATGAGAGAGAAGCGCAGAGAGAAAGAATTCCCCAAGAGGGTGGACAAGAAGAATAAGGTGTAGAAGAATGGTAAAAGGAAGCTGGCATGGATCTTGAAGAAGAAAGAGAGATTCAACCCTGATGCTAGGAAAGATCAGGAATCTGACTGAAGAGACCACTCTAGAGGATGAGAATGAGACCCCCCAGATCAAAGAAACTCGCCCCGAATCCAGTGGCACCAGCCCCAAATCACCCATACCCCAAGTGTCTTCTATACAAGTGGTAAATTATATACTACCTTCTTATGTTATTCTTGTTCGATTACAGTCAATTATTCAGTCACAACCGTGAGTGCAAATATTAGGAGGATATTGGGATCCCCTAGTATATTGCAACGAACCGTTAGTTTTTATATTGGTAGGAGTAGTAAGATCAACAATGGCTGGTAACGCGGGAAGTTCGATTGCTCGATACACAAAATTCTGGGGTAAGGGAGATGAGGATGTTGAGAAACATTGGTTCTTATGCGAATCAATCTGGAGGTCTAGAGGGACTCTAGATGTGAATAAATTGGTTGACTTCCAGACTACCTTGAAAGGTCATGCTCTCAAATGGTACATGAAAGCCATTGAGCCAGGAGTACTAGGAGTGCAAGGTCAAGAGTTCACACTTGAACATGTATAGACAAAGTTCATAGCGAAGTTTAAGCTACCTCGGTTAGAACAACAAGCTATGTCTGAGTTGCGTGAAATCCAGCAAAGGGAAGGTGAATCGACTTGGGAATATATCCATAAGTTTAAATATGCTATAGGGAGGTTAGTGCATCTGATCCATGAAGAACATCAAAGAGAATGGTATATCCAGAGATTGTTGCCTTTGAAATGGATTCCATTAACGCAACAACGAATATCCACTTTGACAAATTCCTTGGAACAATAAATGAAGATTGAAGCCATGGAAGGATATTCGGGGAGCCTGAGAGTGACCAGACCCCCAACAGATGCAAATTTGGCACAAATACAAGGGAAAATATCAGTGCTTACAGAGAAGATTCAAGAATTGATGATACCCAGACCAGGATGACCGCACGTCTGGTGTACCGGATGCTACACAAAAGGACATATGGAGAACGAATTTCCACGGATGAGGACAATGGTACCTCCTCAGAATCCAATGGGACCCTCACCAAGACCCACGAGAGGAGTTGCACAAGTATCTGTGAATTTACCATTCCATACCCCAACCCCATATCATGCTTTTATAGGTAATCAAGTAGTGCCATCAATTGAGTATTGCGAGATTTGACGAATCCATGGGCATGGGCCAAGACAGTGCCCCATTATTCATAAGTATTCAATAGTACCGAATATTGTGCAATGTGAGTTTTTTGCATCTACCACACATGATATGAATCAGTGTAGAGCCTTGGATGCACTTGCAGATAGACTGGATCGAACATCATTTAGGGTGAACGAAACCCCTCGGGGACTGGGAAGAGGATGAGGAGGTGGAGCTGGAGGAGACTTTAGAGGAACAAGAACCAGGGGAAGAGGACCGAGTAGATTCTACAACTGTGATGAGTAAGGCCACATGGCAAAAGATTTTCCTCACCCAAGGCAACCATGGTGCTCTCACTGCAAAACCAATGGGAACGCAACTGAAGACTACCCGTAACTAATTGCAAAATGGGAAGATCAGGTACATCAATGAGGGACTAATCTCATCAGTTAAGAGATAAAGAGATTTATTAGGGGACAACTTCCCAACCTTAACATCATTACTCGAGGAGGGGAAAAGACTAGCGCAGATGCTGATAATTTACCTCAGATCCAAAAAGAAGCGCCTAAGGAGGACATGTATGATCCTCTGAAACAAAATTTATTATTTAAGAATTCCATAGAAGTATTTCAGAATATCCCTGGCCCTGATATGCAATATAAACCCCCTCAGCGTATTCTTTACCTTAAGATTGCGCAAGTCCCTGCTTCACCCCCTGCACCCATAAACCCAGTAGTCCCTATGAGACAACCTGAGCAGCCACAAAATGTAGTTGACCTTTGGTTTTAGTTATTTTATGATATTCTTGGGAATGACCAGTTGATAGAAAAGTTGCGCAATGCACTATACCTAATCCTAGGAATTGACAAATCTCCAGAAACCAAAATAAGGACTAATCTTCCTGAGAAGAATACTCAGAGAGTGCAGAGAAGGAAAGTACAGATGAGAAAAGAGTTTAGATTAGTAGCCCAACTAGATGAGTTTGAGATTAAGGATGTCATGTTAGATCTAGGATCTAATGTTAATATACTTCCTAAAAAGACTTGGGAAGTTTTAGGAAAACCCGAGTTGACATATTCCCAAATCCAGATAAGAATGGTCAATCAATATTGTATTTTTCAAATAGAAAGACTGGAGAATGTGGAAATAGATGTTGCATGAGTGAAGACTGTAGATGATTTTGAGGTGATCGAAATCATGGGGGATAAGGACCCTTATCCTGCACTACTTGGTATTAATTGGGATTACGACAACTATGCGGTGATTGACCTAAACAAAGACACTATGAAATTTGAGGCAGACGTGATAAAATTAGTTCAACCCTTGGATCCATATATAGGCCCTCGATACATGGAGCCAACAGAAAACAATATGGAAGGACAAGACTTGGATCAGTTGTACACTGTAACAACAGGAACAAGAGAAGACTACATAAATACTACTGTTGATGGATCAGTAAGTTGGAGGATCATACAATCAACAGATGAAGATTCAGAACTGGCATTTGACAGTTGGCAACAAGGTTCATATGAAATATTTTCAAGAAGATGCGCAACTACTAGAGAAACTAGATGGGTTGGATCCGAGGTTAGAGAACACATGATATATGATGGTACCTCAGAACTTGACAGTTTTCTGGTTAGTGTGGAAGAAAATATAGCGGAGGATCAAAGGATCTCAGTGTTGGACTTAGCCCTCCGGGACACCCCTGCCAGATGGTGGACTAATCACAAAGCCTTAGTTGAGAACTGGGACGATGTGAACCAATCTATTCAATATATATTTCAAGGTAAGGAGTAGTTGGAGTCAGAGATGTGGATGGATGTCCAAGTTTTAGAACTGTTTAATGGAAAATCTGATCCTAAAGCGCATATTGAACAATGCGTGCGACAGTGGAAAGTTGTGGAAATACCATCTCGCTTATGGGTTCAATTATTTCCCCATTCCTAGGTCCAATTCCAAAATCTTGGTACATGCATGAAGAAACTAGAATACAAACCAATGACTGGAAACCGTTGGAAAATCAATTTTGCAAGGACTTCTTGTTTACAAGTAAGTACCCTCAGATTAAAGTAGTCTTGCAAAGAATTAAAGAATTCCTTTTTACAGATACTGGTGAATGGAAATCAGACCTAGTGGTATGTGCAAAGCATAGCCAAGCACTTCAGTCTAACCTTCACCTAAACTTGAAAAAGAGACCTATAGAATTCTATAATGTTGAGAAGGATTTGGAAAACTCAGATGATTTAGAAGAATTGAGAAACTTAGCCATTAAGGAAACAGAAGGAAGCAGAGAAATCCAAAACATTATACCTAGCTAGACTGATGGTTCTTATAATTATCCATTGAAGTTGCATAAAGTCAATATAGGGACCACAAAGAAACCTAATATAGTTATGGTAGGATATTATTGGGATGAGCAAACTAGTTAAGAAATACATAGCCTGTTGCGAGAGTATGAGGACTTGTTCCCAAAGTCATTTTCAGAGCTAAAAGGGATTAAAGGAGGTATGGGAGAGATGAAAATTGAACTAAAACTAGGATAAAATCTTGTAATACATAGACCATATATCCTTAACCCCAGAGTGAAAGAGAAGGTTAAGAGGTAAATAGACAAGATGCTGGAGGCTGGACTCACTTTTGCAGTGGAAGAAGCATAATGGGTTAGCCCAATAGTCATCCAGAGAAAGAAAGGCACATAGGACATTAGGGTCTGTGTAGACTACAAAAGCCTTAATTTTTCTTGTGTGCATGACCCTTTCCCAACACCTTTTACTGATGAGGTGCTAGAACAAGTTGCGGGTAAAGAATCTTACTCATTTATAGATGGATTTTTTGGGTATCACCAAGGAAGGATTGCTGAAGAAGACAAAAATAAGACCACATTCATAACAAAATGGGGGTCATTTGCATACAATGTGATGCCATTCGGCCTAAAGAACGCCCCTGCATTTTTTTCCCGGATTGTAATAACATCTTTCCGAGAATTTATTCACAATTTTAAAGAAGTTTACATGGATGATTGGAAGGTATACAGTCTTCTCAAGGAACACGTAGAGTTACTACGTCTGATGTTTGATAGATCTAGAGAATTGCAGATATCGTTGAACCTCAAAAAGTGTATCTTTTGTATGCCACATGGAAATTTGTTAGTCCACATAGTATGTCGAGAAGGAGTATTGGTAGACCCAACCAAAGTTGCATTTATTGTGAACATTCCTCCACCTACGAGCACTAAGCATTTGTGCTCCACGCTAGGGAACACATGGTACTATCATAATTTTATCAAAAGATATGAAAACATTACTACACCTTTGGAAAAACTACTAAAGAAGTTAGAAGTGTTCTAGTGGACCCTAGATTGTGATAAAGCGTTTGACATACTGAAGGAAAATTTCAGCACAACACCTATTCTGATTTTTGCAAACTGGGAAAATGAATTTCATGTGCATGTAGACACATCAGGTATTTCCTTGGGAGCCATCTTAGCGCAATCAGGAGACAGAGCCATGGATCATCCTATCTATTTCTCTAGAAGGAACTTGTCGCACGCTGAGCGCAACTATACAACTGCAAAAAGGGAGGGTTTAGCTATGATTTACGCTCTGCATAAGTTTAGACATTACTTGTTAGGCTCTTATTTTAATTTCTTTACTGATCATTCTGTGTTAAATATCTAGTTAACAAGCCTGTTATGGAAGGAAGAATTTTTCGATGGTTGTTACTATTTTAGAAATTTTCATTTGAGGTAATCATTAAATCTAGAAGATGCAAAGTAGGGCCTGATCACCTGTCTAGATTAGAGTAAGGAGAAAATGGCGAAGCAGTCGATGATCAACTCCTAGATGCAGACCTTTTCCTGGTTGAGGCCATACCAAAATACCTAGAAGACATAACAGTCTTCTTAAGTACAGGGGCCTGCCTAGAAACGTACTCCGCAACTCAGAAATGTCATATGGTGGTTAGAGAAACTCACTATCTCCTATATAGTATCCTCAGGAGATGTGTCTTAGATCATGAAAGACAAGACATACCGTGGGAGTGCCACAGTGGAGTTGCAGGAGGCCATGTTGGAGGAAAAGCCACTGCACAGAAGGTCCTCCAAGCTAGATTATGGTGGGCCACACTCTTCAAAGATGAAAAGGCATATGCTAGATCTTGCGATGTCTGTCAAAGAGTGGGAAAGCCATCACGACAAGATGAATTGCCTCTTCAACCAGTTTGAGCTCTACAAGAATTTGAGAAATGGGCGGTTGACTTCATTGGGCTGATCAACCCCACAACTAAGCATTCAAAGTCCATGTATATTATTATCACAAATGATTACCTTACATGTCGGGCTTAGGCAACAAATGTTCAAGATTGTTCGATCGATTCTGCTGCTAGGTTCATTTTTAAAAATATTATCAATCGGTTTTGGATGTCCTAAGAGTTTGATTAGTGATCATGGTGGTCATTTTATCAGTAGTACAATATAAAATATTACATTAGAGTTCTTGATCCAACATCATAAAAGTATCCCCTACCATCCGCAATCCAATGGAACAGTATAAGCATTTAACAAGATCCTGGAGAGAGGATTAATGAAGGTTTGTTCCGCAAACAGGGAGGATTGGGATGACAGAGTCCGAGCAGTTTTATGTGATTACAGGACAACCACAAAGAAACTCCACAGGTATACTCCATTTCAACTAGTTTATGGGAAAGAGGCTATGGTACCTGTAGAATTAATTACTCCAAGTCTATATATTTCACATATTAGACACATGTCGGAGGAGTAATCAGTTGCGTAAAGGCTTATGGAATTGCAAGAACTTGAAGAGGCTAGGTTTTTAACAGACTTTCATCAATCGGTTGAGAAAGCAAGGAAGAAATATTGACATGATAGACACATTAAGAATAAATCATTTGTGTAAGGAGACAGGGTTCTACTTTATGAAAGTCGATACCAGAAACATCCAGTCAATTTTTGCATGCATTGGTTGGGACCATTTATAGTTTCCAAGATATGACCTTCTGAAGCAGTCAGAATCATGCAACTGGATGGTATACTTTGGCCAGGATGGGTTAATGGTGCTCTCCTGAAACCCTATATGTCTCAGAACTTGCCTGGGGAATTAATTACTCCAAGTCTATATATTTCACATATTAGACACATGTCAGAGGACGAATCACAGAAGGCTTTCATGGAATTAAAAGTAAGAACTTGATGAGGCTAGGTTTTTAGTAGAATTTCATCTGTCTGTTGAGAAATCAAGGAAGAAATATTGACATGATAGACAAATTAAGAACAAATCATTTGCACAAGGAGATGTGGTTCTAATTTTTGTGAAAGTCGATACCAAAACATCCAAATAATTTTGCGCGCAATTGGTTAACCATTTATAAGCTCTTAAGATATGACCTTCCGGAAATTTAATCTAACCGGTTGGTGGCACTTTGGCCGTGATGGTTAATGGTGCTCTCCTAAACCCTATATGTCCGAGCTGTGCTGAATATTTCAGGACCAAAGGAGCATGTATAGAAGGATTTGAGTTTTTGTAATTTCGCGGAATTTAGCTATCAAATCAAGAGGCATTGTTGCCGGCCATTATAGTTCATTATCTCATCTTTATGTTTTTTACGCATAACTCACCAACATTGTAGCATCGTATCAATTTCGGCCAAACCTATTAATGACGGGTCATTAAATATGATGAGTGGACCCATTTTGGTCTGAGAAGATTTAATCTGCATTGACAATCCTAGTCCATGCGCTACGAACCCAGGGTCCATTGAAAACCTTGATACTGCCAAGAACTATCTCTCAATTTTGTTAAACCATAAATGCGATAATGCGAATATTCCATCGCGATTCACGCCAGGATTCTCATCCCTTTAAAACATAAAGTTAAGGGAATTGGCTACCGCCCATGACCAACTTTCTCATAGTAAATAAGATCACCACTGATTTTACCCCGCTAACTCCGGTCCCACGATAACCTCGCATCCAAGTTGCTACCTTTGTGGTACGATGAATACCGTAGCGCTATTACGTAATCCTAGCTGTCTGAGTATAAATTTTTGTGAACTCGGTGTAGGACACATTGTTTTCGAGAGAGAACTTGGTGATTTGGGAATTATGAATTGTGATCAAGCCTGTGTAATCCATTGTCCCTCAGTGGTGATCCCCCTAACTAGTTTATCCTATTGAAGTGTGTCAAAATGCATATTCACTATGCTGAGAGCTATAGGGATAAGAAGTGTCATTTTGAAGGATGTAGTACTAGATGATCCCTATGAACTCTGGCCTAGATCGCGGGTGATCTCAAGGAGAGGGTGGAGAAATTCAAGCTCCTTGACCTCGACTTGATAGGCTAGGTTTTGTTCCAATGAGATCATCGATACTGGATTGTTGGTCTAGATGAGTTGGGAGGCATGTAGTTTGTGCCAAATTTGGAGTTCATCATCCTGTTTAAATCTACCATTATGAACCTCAAGGATTTTCCAGTTTTCAGTACCACTAGAGTAGTTCCGACACCAAGTTTCTCATTAGCAGGGTACATGACTAAATTTTGTGGTTGGATATAATATATCCAATTCACATAGAGGACATTCACCAACTTATTGGACTATCCATCAAAGGCGAGGATGAGTCCAAAGGTTTCCAAGGTCCCGTGCTAGCATTGTATCTATCATGAACTCTCCCACCATACATTCATGGCCAAGGCATGCCAATCGAAAATACTTCCACCATGCAAGCTTCCATTTTACTTTAGATGAGGAGGCCTTCACAAGGGATGTTGGTGTCGGCTCGGTGCAAAATGAAACCCAATACGTCTAGGATGCACTACCTTCTTCCCGGAACCGGCCAAGAAGAAGGGTATGAAGCATGGTAGAAATGATTCAGCCCGAGGGTATAGAATAAAAGCCCCAGCCGCATGGACTCTGATGAGGAGGAAGAGACACAACTGCTCAAGCACAAGAAGAGAACATTACCCATGATCCTGCAACTTCCAAAGCAAGCCATGTTGACAAGTAAGGATGTCAAAAAAATTCTCAGCGCTGCATTTTTCGGAGGCCCAATGGCTAAGAAACCTAGGACGGGGATCTCCTCAAGTGAGGTTCTGAACATTCCCAACATTTTGCATCAACCTTAAGAAGTGGGGCACTCACCACACTGGTAAATCGCCCACAACAACAACTACCAAGCATCCTTAAAGATGAGTCCCTTCAAGTCCCTCTATGGTAGACCATGTAACACTCCAAATACCGGAGTAACCCTGTAAACAAGGATTTCTATTGGACCCGAAAAGTTGAAAGAAATGGAACAACAAGTGACCCGATAAAACAAATCTGAAGGTCGCCCAGAACCCATGTAAAATTTATGTCGACTAAAAGAGAACTCCGAGAGAATTCAAAACGGGAGACCACATAAATCTCGTGGTTAGGCCTGGGAAGAGTTCCCTATGGATGGGAGCTTGTTCCAAGTTAGCACCATGGTATTGTGGACATTTTGAGGTTCTAGATATAGAGTTAACGGCAGCCTATGCTGGGCACTTCCTCCCACAGAAAAGCACATAATGTTTTCCATGTTTCATTATTGAAGAAATATGTACATGATGCTAACCATATAATTGAATGGTTCATGGATCCAGGTGGAACTGAAGGGAGAACTTCTACCTCGCAATCCGGCATACCGGATAGAAAGAAACCCACTGAACCGAACCACGTACGTGTCAAGGTGTAGTGTGGAGACATTTTTTAGCCCGTGATGAGGCTACATTGGGAAATGGAGGATGCCATGAAACGGCCATATCCAATTTTGTTTACATCTATATATTGAATGTCATGTTGATAGACAGAACATCAAGGACGATGTTCCTTAAGGGGAAGGGGATTGTAACACTGCTCTACAAAATAACTATACCGGGCCAAGCATTGTGGCAAACTCAAAAATGTGAATGCGAGGTGAATGGACCTTGTGGAAAATGTCGATGAATGTAAATAATATTATGAATATATATATTGCGGGACTCCGCCGAGGGGCAAACGTGCTAGACCACCATGGATGAAGCAGTGTGTAGCACCGAACAGCATTAACTTCCACCAAAAAAAAATACCTTATTTGGTCTTCACTGGCCTGGATAACCAAGAGTGGCTCGTTGGCCTCGAATTAAATAACTCGCGACGCTGGTAAAATGACTCTCATGAGTAATGAGGGATGGTGGTAAACCACCCATCCATAGAGTCCCCAAACCCAACCACCTAGGGCGCGAAGCCATGATGCCAGCAACCCTGGCTTGGCAAAAAGGCAAGAAGAGCGTGTGATTAGAAGACGCCGAGGGAAGGCTACAACTCCCAGGATATGTAGAGCGTGAGTGATAGTAGAGAAGAAGGAGAGTAAACTTCGCTCTCAGTCACCGAGAGCAAAGACTCGCCTTTGCATCGGGTTCCGCTCGGTGGCGGTTAGTGGTAACACATTTGAATTATTGAACCACGGTTGGTGGAACGTAGGACCCTCTCGCTAGCTGCATCAATTCCTCCTCGGTGTTTTTCTCATTTTTCGAGTGCTCTTTTTACATCTTTCATCTTGAAACGTATATTCTGACATTTATGATCATAAGATGTGAAATCATGAAGGGTTTTAGTATTAGACTGTCTGTGTGGTGTTTTGTCTAGAAATGATGGTCGTACTTGTGTAATGGAAAGACCACGTGATGGTTTTTATGTTTATAGATAAATTTATATATAAGTATATATCGAACTAACTAATTTCAAGTCCGTCTCCTCGAAATCTATGTCTTATTCATCTTGGTATTACCCCTGATATCCCCATAGATACACCCTTCCTAGAAATCTTACCAAGAACCTGAAGAGGATTTGGTGGCTGCTAAGTCCCGGCAATCGTGATGAGGGAGGAATGGTCCTTTAAACTATTTTGGTGCATTTCTCGACATCCGACATCCAAGTGCTGTTTTCTATCATACCGTGTCCTCGATTTGAGAAATTCAAATGGCAGCATGGATGGGTATCATCGATGGATGAGGATCCTTCGGAAGATCCGAGGGTCCGTCAGGGAGTTGTTAGATTGTAGGGAAGAAACGATATGCTAATGCCTCAACCCTTTATATTCGTAGTAGAAGAAACCGACCGTAGATCCCCAGGGTTGGTGGGAGTATTTGGACCATTCATTGATAGGGACATGGTTGCCGTGAATCGCTTTCGGCACTCCGTGATATCTGCGTAAGTCCCTTTGTACTCACAAGTCCCAAATCCCCAAATTCATGAAATTCGGCGGGAGAAATCCGGTAATATGCTGTGCTTAAGAGTCGTATATTTCGAGTTTTGGCTCCCTATGTCTAGTAAGTAAGATCTCCGCTTATGCATTACTGGGTAAAATCCGACTCGTGAAATCCCAAATTTTGTTGAGGTTATAATGAAAGGGTGTATCGGCTTTTCGACACTCTGGTAGTTGAGGAGTGTGAATCTTCGACCTATTGTATCGTGAAGTTCCTATATACGAAACCCGACTCGTAGAATTTTGAATTGGCATAGTGTGACTTGGGTCGGCACTTTCATCATTTCGGTATTTGAAAGACCCAAGGATAAGATCCTCATGCCATCGCACATCGCGAAATCCCAAAAAGGAAACCCTCGAAAAGGTCTAGCGGGTAAGCCTTTGGTGGTTTCCGCTGTTTCACCAACCGAAACCTATAAGGGTCGTACCGTGATACACGCTTCATCCCAAAATGAGTTAGCAATAAAATCCAGTCGGTACTGTTTCAAGACTGATACCCGGATGAAGTTTTCATGTTCACTAGTCCGAAAACCCGTCTACAAATTTCCGAAATGGATCTGAAATGACATATATATACAATTATATCGATATGATGCCTGGAGTTCCACCGGAAACCTAAGCGCGACCCTCCCCGCCAGACATCCCAACCTGGCGAAGGAAAACCCCAAAATAGAGAAGTATGTTTAGAGTTAGTATTTCATAGTTCATCCCCCAGAAAACCTCGATGTGAGACCTCCTATCATCGCACATCCCCACCATTCCTTGTGCGAAATCTTGAAGAGATAGAACATAGAGAAGTGTAATGTTTCATTGTTTCGACACCTGAGACATCTAGAAGCAAATGTCTTGTCCTCACATATCATAAAATCCCGATAGGCGAAGTCCCAAAATACTGGCACACGCGGTTTCCAGGTTTCGGATTTTCGGTGCCCGTAACTCCCAAAGCGTTGTTTTCCCTCGTATTTTCCGCCGCTGAATTTTCGGGTTGATGAAACCCGAATGAATCAGGAATACCTCGTGCATCACAACTTCCTGAATCGCGAAAATTGATGAGTACCCTCCGATAAGGCATATGGCCATAACCGCCGATCAAATCAGTGTGGATAAGGGATGGCAAGTTCCATCGTGCCCCGAGGGATTCTAAGAATCTCATTCCCCAGAAGAGATGAAAAGGTCAGTACCCTGATTTCAGAGGGTGTCACAACCTTCGGTTAAACCGATTTCTCATGAACCTGCTCGATACTAATTGTTGGATTACTAAGAGGTGGGTGAATCCTCAAGAATTGCCAATTAATCCTTTTCTTCAAATGTTGTATGAATGTAGAATTATTATCCAATAATGAGCTGCAGAAATAAAATAATCACACATACATAGTACACTAGTGTTTTAATGGAAACCCAAATCGGAGAAAACCATGGAATAAGCTTTTTTATTAAATGTCTTGAAGAATTACATTCATTGGAACCATCTAACTTCCTTTGTTTTCTAGGTTGCAACTAGAAGGAGGCTCCAACCCCTAGTTACCGCCGCCAAAGCAACCTAAGGGAAGCTCCAACTCCCTCACCTCTCAAGCTACAAACTGGGCGAGGCTACAACCCTAATGTTCTCCCATACAACCGGAAGGTGCTACAACCACTGCCCTTGCCTCCGGCCCCACCCCTCACAAGTAGAAGTAAAATGATGGAACCACTATCACACTATTATCACTGTGAGATATACCACAGAAACTCTGTATCAATAAATCTAAACCATGCACTAACCATATCAACCTCAGACTCCTCAAACTTTTAATCAACTCAGAACATAAACAAGTGCATCAACCACACCAACCTATACCTCAACCTAAAATCAACATGTATCATAAACAAGTGCATCCAACCATGTACCAATTATGTAACAATCATGTGTCAAGTACTCATTAACTATGATTCATCAATATGTATCGATATCATCAACTATACACCTAATGGGTCTAAAAGCAACTCATCAACTACTTGTTCTAACCATGTACTCAATATGTACCACAACCACAAAAATACCTCATCAATTTCATCATACAAATATGATTTGTAGATCTATAATAGACCTGGGTATATGATCACATTCCTACAAAACCTTTTAACTCTTAAAAACAAGAGACTAGCATTTTCATCAAACTTTTCTTTAGTCTCACATGCCTAGTTTTGATTAGTCAACAACAACCTTAACTTGAAGTAATTCATAACTTTGAACCTATAATGTATAAATATATAAAATTGATATAATAATGTTCTTCAGTGTGTTTTATGCAATTCCTCCAAGTTTCACTACTTGTAACCTCTAGAAAGAAGTTGCATAAAATGGCATACCTTGTCAATTCTCACATTCTAGAGAGCGACCTTGTAGAGCATGTGCACCGCACAAAATATTTGATGAATTGATATGGAAAATGTTACACAACATACTGTAATACTGTCCCCAACCAACACATTTCTGTCTCAATTGAATTTGGATCTACATAAATAGGTTATGGATTGCTTTCACTGAAACACTGACATTTGACTAGTTTCCGTGGATCTACACAAAAACTCCTATTTTCCACGGAGTAACTCCAAATTACAACGAACTACAAGATGATTTTTTTATCATAGATACTTTGGATATGTTTTCTCAATTTTGTAGAAATTTCTACAGTCTGAATCATTATATAAAAAAAGTTATAGCTGAAATGGTGAGATGACCTCAGAATAACATACCTTAGAAAGCACCATCAAAAGAATTTATCCTCTCAGCCAAATTTTCTCTCACCCTTCCTCAGAATTTGGCTTAGATATCCCTGGTTACCTCTTTCAGACACATATAGATATTCAATATTCTCATGATTCAAAATGAGAGCCTCTCTTGCCTATTATTTATACCTCCAAGTAGCTTCCTTAAAAACATCTTCTAGGGTCACTTGGCCCCTTTCCTCTTATTTTAGGGTTGGGTCCACTTCTAATTCTCCATTAAATTTATTATTGAAATATGTTTTGTATTCACTTTGAATTATAATACACTCATCACTTCAATTTTATTATTTACCTTTTAAAAATCTCTTTAAACCACTTTGATTACTTTGACCTTTTAAAGCCTAATATATGAGGGTCCTCCAACTGTGAAGGGCCATAACTCTCAAACCGTGGAGGGAGTTAGGTGAGATTCCACATACCACCATAAATGGTATGACATGTACTATCCATATAGAATAGTATTATCTAAAATATACCATAACTCATACTGTTACCATCAAACAAACTACTATTTACCCAAACCCTGGTCTCCTAAACTTCATGGCCATAACTCTCTAACCGTGGAGGACTATATGATCGCTACACATACCACCGAAATGACATGAAAAGCACTTTCCATCTAGGATATTTTCCCTAACAACCACCTCTTCTCTCTCTCTACATCTACCATGGGTTCTCTTACTCCACAGCATCTTCCGTGAGGGCTTTCACTATATAGTCACTTTTGAGTTCATCCATATTTACTCTTATCAACAATGAAAACAATAATGAGTCATTTAAATCAAACACATTAGTCCATTACCCAAACCTTTGTGCTACTGGTCTTTCTTCAAGGGTTGATCCACGACAACCAACCTTAATCAACAAATGTATGCTTAAATGACTAAGTGTTAAAAGGATTTTAACAAAAGTCCATCTAAGTGCTATCGCATTGTGCTAGGAGTGTGACTTTTCTATAGCCTAGAACGAAGTATGGTATGCTCTAGGTGAAGAGTCAGAGTCCTGACAAAGTATCCTTAGTGTTTCCAAACAACCAAATGAGAACTGTGGGAGTGTCACATGCCCTCAAGATATACACAATTAAAAAATTGGAACAAAGATCCTCATATCGTGACAATATCCCTCATAATCACACACAAAAACTTTGATGACAAACCATTTGTTATCGTAACATGTTTTAGTTACAACAATGATATAACTACAAGATGAGGTGCTCATCTTGTAGTTATATCATGTACTCATCATGTGCTCATATTGTAGTTCTATCATGTGCTCATCTTGTAGTTCTTGAGTTTAAAATATAAATATAAGATGAGGTGCTCATGCATCATACAAATACATAGATCACATCCTCTCTTGTATGTGTGTTCACAAATGTTTGATTTTTTTATTGTGTATAAAGTTTTATATTGTCATTTTTAATAGTTTGAAATTTCTCCAAAATAAACTTGGCTTGATGTTTATGTTTTTCATCGCTATTATTAATGTGTATATATAATCCATAAAATATTATATATATTTGAAATTATAAAGTATGGTTATTACAATTTCTTTTAAAATTTCAAGTCATTTAATAAATGTGGTTTGATGGTTGCAGTTTTAATATTATTATTATTAATGTATATATAATCCATAAAATATTATATTTGAAATTATGAAGTATGTTTACAATATTTTTTGCAATTTAAATTCATTTATATGGTTTTTTCAAATTTTTAATATTTTAAATACAATATTTTATTTAGAATAATTTTTATTTTTTAAATTTATTATTATTGTTATAGAGTTTGATTATCATCATAGAAATTTCAATTAGTCTAATTGTTGAACTCAATTATTTTCTAGTTTTAAGTATTTAATTGTCTCATAGCTCATTTTACCATCCCTAATCCTATGGGAAAACTAAGATTGTGAATAAATGTATAGAAGGATGTCTTTGTTTCTTTGCATTGGATAAATGAGACAATAAATGGGCTCAATGGTTATCCCTATTTTAATGGTGGTACAACACATCCTCATACTTCATTAAAAATGTCCCATTTATGAAACTTTATGGATATTTCATTCTCCATCCATTTCATCAATTCCTGTTGGACTCAAATTGCCACCGGAGGAACACATATGGAACCAACAATAGGTTCTCAAACCATTGAAATATATCAAATCCTAGTTATGGAAACGTAATCATATGAAACAACATTGAAATAAACATTGCAGTGAAAATTCTAGTTGGGGATTAGATATTTTTGAGGCTACAAACCATATAAACAGATGTCCCTCAAGCAACAAAGTAAGGATAATAAATTAGCACCCAAATATTATGGCCTCATAAAGTTTTTCAAAGGATTGGAAGTGTAGATTACAAATTGGAGTTACCTGAACTTCAATGTACATTATAGTCTTCCATGTTTCTTAAAAAAGGTAATCAGAAATAAGATCTAAGTCCAAATGGCTTCCACTAGAGATTAATGTAGAAAGGAAAATCATACTAGAATAAAAAAATCCTTGGAAAAAGGGATGACAGCTTATACCTTGATGTAGAAGCTAAGGTGAAAGTTTTTAACATGTTCTTGATTGTGGATTCCTACATTTGTGGAGAAACTAGTGGTTCTGGTATCTAGGAGAACTATTGAGAACATAAAAAACTGGGAAGAGATGAAGTAATCCTTGAAGGAACAAATTGGTTCGAGAAACCAATTACAAGAAATAAATTGTTGGCTCTTAGGTATGCTGGTAAGATCCAAAACTATATCAAGGAGTTCATAAGGCTTATGTTGGAGATCAAAGACATGTCAAAAACCGATAAACTTTTCTACTTCATGAATGACTAGGTCGCGGCACAAAGTGAATTGTAATGCCAGAATGTGTAGACTCTTGTGAGAGCCATCACCATAATAGAAAACTTTTGAACTTGAGGGGTGAACCCAAGATAGGTCCTAGGAATAGTGAGGATGCCCAAGGTGAGACAAAACAATGGAAGGGAAAAATAAGGACAAAGGAAGACAAAGAAGTCTAAGGGTAATGAGTACAATGTCAAGCAAACAAATGCAACAAAAGAGAAAAATATGATTTCATGTTAGATTTGTGCCAATGAGAATTATGTAGAATTTTCCCTTGAAATAGAAGTTGAATAATTTGGAGAAGGAAGACAACCCATATGTTGGGGTATTGTGAGCCTTGACTATTTTCATGGAGGGAAAATCCATGGAGAGCCAAGAGAAGGATGGGATGGGACTTTTCTATGTGTTATCCAAACTCAATGGGAAGTCAATAGTAGCCATGGTGGACAATGGGGAAACCTACAACTTATTAAGGGAGGATATGGTGGAGAGACTTGGGATGCAACTTGAGCCAAAACAAACTATCTTCAAGATAGTCAACGTAGGTGTAGAGAGGGGCATTGGTGTAGCCAAGGATGTCTTGTTGAAGCTTGGTGACTAGTGCGGAAGGATGATATTCACCATTGTTCCTATGGGATGATTTTGATGTTGTGTTGGGACAAGAGTTCACTTGAGGAAGGAGAAGGAAACACCTATTCCACACATGAAAAATTTGGTCATTTTTTCAAGACATACTACATGTTTGATTTCTACCATGAGGAAGGAATAGGGTATGTCCCTAGGATGGTTTTTACACAACCAGAGCATGCAACCCTTTAGGGAGAACTTGGATGATGCGGGGTGAGCGACCGATAACCTAACGATAGAAGCAAAGGATACTTTTGGTAGTGTCGATGGAATAGAGGCTTGCAGAAATTGAAGACATAGTTGTATATTTGTTTAAGGTAGTGGATGGCTTGGAATATTTATTTTTGAAGCATGGATAATCACAACGAAGATTGGAGGAATTGACATATATTAGTATGCTAGAGTAGTTCATGTAATGGGAGAAGTAACCATCTGTGGCTCAAGAGAATGAGAGGGAGACAAAAACCCTTTGGTGGAGGAGAATTCCAAGGAAGGGGATGATTCCTCCTCTAGCGAACTTGGACATGGTGAATTAATGGTCGTATGACCCTAAGCTACAACCAATGGTTGAGGAGTGCATAGGTAGAATTGGTTCAAGTGTGACACTTCTCATGTAGATAATGTATAATTACGGTGACTCTCCAACCATTACATTGGTACATATTAGATATGTGGGATATTTCCCAACCAACCATCCTCCCTCACCTTAAAACCAGATAATAACACATTGGCTCACTGTCCCGGTGGGATGTAGTGAGTCCTTTTGGGTTCCTTGAGGAGATTCCTTGGTCAAGTTTGTTTGGAATGCAGTTGGATGACTTGATAGATTGGAGCGAAATGAAAGGTTTCCAAATGTGGCAAGTTTGTGGACAAAAAAGGACATGCCGGTTACTTTGAAGATGAAAGTTACTGAGGTAGGAGGCAACGATGATTAGGACTAGTTACCCAATAAGACAAAGTCAATAAGGGGATCCAATGCACGTAAGCATGGGAAAAATACCCAATGGAGGAAAAGGTAAGAAAACAAGTAGAAACACTTCATGGACTCATAAAAATTCTTAAGGAGCCTGTTCAATGGAGACAATATTCGTTGAGTGGTGATGAGATCCGGAGATGGGGTAGAGGCACCATGGAGATTGATGGATGTTATTGAGGATGACAAACAACTCTTGATTAGGGTGTTGGTTGTTATATTCTTTGCAGGAAATTCAAGGGGTAAGGATTCCGGTTGGTTATATTGTTCTTATACATTCTATTTCCAAGTTGAAACCCGACATATGTTAAAGTAAGATGAGTGATGTTGAGTAGTAATAATTTCTATTTCATAAGGATTCATGAAATATCTTCAAAGGTGTGATGGTATTAGTTAAAGGAGTTCATTGGTACCTTGTACAAGTTGTTGGGGAGTGTCGAATTGACTGGATGCAACAAAATCATTGCTCCTAAAATCGACTTGACTTAGATCGACCGACTGACTCTATACCGTAGTAGATTCAAATCTACTCGACAATTCTTCATAAATTTGAACTGACCATGCTATGGCATGAGAGGATGGACACATTACTTGGATAAAAAGGACTTTGAGCTATGCACAATAAAGGTATTGTCAAATACTTTCTTGAGTGTAATTTAGAAGTTGAATTTTGTGAACATTGTATATATGGAAACAAAGTCAGGTGAGGTTCCATCTGGAGTGGACAAAGGAAATTGATATTTTAGAGTTGGTTTATAGTGATGTGTTTGTCCCCTCGCTATAGTGCTCTTCACCCAGGATCCCTTTGGTATTAAGTATGTCTCCTTCATAGATAATTTTTCCAGGAAGAGATGGATATATTTACTGAGGAAGAAATCATAGGTTTTCGAGAAATTCAAATAGTTTAAATCTCTTGTAGAAAACCATAAAGATAAGAAGATTAAGGTGATGAGAAATGATAATGGTGGTGAATTCTGTGAAAAATAATTTGATCAGTTTTGCAAGCAGTGTGACATATCACACCAAACTACCACACCATATACCCCACAACAAAATGGATTTGTTGAGAGAATAAAGAGAACGTTGATGGACAAGGCAAGGGGCATGCTTAGTGGTGTTGGGCTCGCACAAGAATTATGGGTGGAGACAGTCGAAACTGCAAAATATCTATTGAATATGTCTCTTTTATCGGCTCTAGTCAACATGACTCCAAATGAGGTATGGTCGGGTAAGAAGCCTTCGATTTCACATATCAAATTATTTTGTTGTAATGCATTTGTTCATGTTCCCAAGTAAAAGAGGAGCAAGCTGGACAAGAAGGAAGTCAAATGTATTTTCATTTGATACAAAGAAGGAATGAAAGGATATAAGCTCTGGGATCCTGCATCAAGGAAAACAATGTAAATTCGAGATGTGGTCTTCAGAGAAGTTGGAAGTAAGACCGAGCATGAAGAAATTGTTCAGATTGAGAATAATCCTGAGATGGTGCAGTTTGAACTAAAGAACGAAGAAGATGATTCAAATGAGTTGATTGATCAAAGGAAGAGTTGGATCGACTGACTTCGAATGTAAGGAGGTCAGAAAGAGTAAGAAAACTAGTTGAAAGGTATAGTCCCCTCGACTTTCATTCCACATTCAGGTTAACTGCCACCGACGATGAGCCCAAGTTAGTCGGGGAGGTAGTCTACTCAGAAGAGGGAAAATAATGGAAGGACGCCATGGTCAAGGAGATGGAATGCTTTCATAAGAATGAGACATGGGACTTAGTCAAGTTTCCTAGTGGAAGAAAGTCTGTCAATAACAAATGAGTATTCAAGAAGAATATGAATTGATCCAGGGGGTCATTTGTCATGAAAGTTACACTGATCCAAATAAAGAAGAAAATGGTACAATGCCAGTGAAGTGGAAATGCATACATGGTTTTACTAAAGCTATTGGTTATGGTATATAAAATCAAAGCTTAACTGTATAATTTTTTTCAACCACTATTCAATGTATAGCTAAACGGTTCTAATCCATTCAACAACGTTCCACGATACAATGTTTATGACATGGATTGGTCGTTGTAACACTCCGATGAGTGGACACATCAAAGGGTTCGCTGTACCATTGGCAATGCATCATTCTAGTAGTTAGACAAGGGTGCCTGGATTATGGTCAAATATTGCAAGCATATATGATACGGTTTCATATTGTTGGTAGTTATAAGCATACGCTACTATATTTGGTAAAAACGTTTGGTGTTCATTTATGGTGCAGCGTGTGCAACGTTTGGAGGGCGAGTCAAACTCGTGATCGATCCGGATCAACATGATACTAGCCAATAAATCCATTGTTTCAGCCAACAGTTTATCCGTTTGTTACCAAAAATCTCGCAGAGATGAAATCCAATGCGCCTAAGTCGGGATTGAACCCTCGACCTGCACCTTTATAACCAAGGGTTTCAGCCGAGCCAAAGGACGGACGGAGCCAGAGGACGGAGGAGAGATTTGTTGTAATTTGTCCAGCATTCTATTTTGAACAGCTGCCGAATTTTTTTTGACAGAGGACGGAGGAGAGATTCGTTGTAATTTGTCCAGCATTCCGTTTTGAACAACTGCCGAATTCGTTTTTAACAGAGACGGGGAACAGAAGATAGCGTTTTTGCTGTAAACTCTTCCAATGTTGTTTCTTTCTGAGGTGGACCATTCTCTATATTAATTGGCTTCTTTGTCTTATGAAGTCCATTTAGTAATTTTCAGAGAGGAGGTCTTGAAGGCTTCTGTATAGCATATTGTTCTATTGCTGAAGTTGATTTACAGAGATTCCAGTGCCATTTGTACCATTTTGAAGAGATTAATGGATCGGTACCCATTGGAGAGGGACCCGGAGATGTAGCCCAGTGAAGGGGGTGAACTTCGTTATCAAACTCTTTTGTTCTTGTCTCTCATTTTCTGTTTCATATTCTCTTTCTATTGCTTTCAGTTTGCAGATTTCAGCATTTAATAAACACACTAATGCTTTTGAAAAATCAAATTGTAAACTAATGATAAGCATTCATAGCTTTTACATGCACATATGTTGAGATCCAACGGATCAAGTTTGGTATCAGAGCAGGTGACTGTTTGTGCATAGTTTTTTTGAATGCTTACCAGGTCCAGGTTGAAGCTTGGTGAAGGAGAGCTAGTGGAAGGTGATCCTGAAATTGGTTCAAGGAGGACAATTT
>SNQJ01S0124830.1:41841-54485 GCA_010110895.2 Picea sitchensis | reverse complement strand
AGGAGACTAGGAGGTATAATTACAACTAATGGCCTAAAGCCGACATAAATAAAATAACATTACTAATCTAAATTACAACTAATGGCCTAAAGTTGACATAAATAAAATAACATTACTAATCTAATATGCCCCAATTAAGGGGTGATGAGCCAATATTAGGGCTTAACAAAGAGCTATAGCACAGGGCAAACCCTTGTTTGTAGAACCCTTGAATACCTAACCTTTGGGGACGGGAAAAAAAAAGTAGACAAGATCTATTGCCGCGCAACTATGTCTCTTGCATTCGAGTTGCCAGATTACTACACATTTCTTCCTGATTAAGAATTTGGGCATTTCATCATTGCAATATTCTTCAGATCGGAGTATAAATCCACATGTGTAAAACAAAAGAAGTATGGATCCTATTGGCACCATTATTTGAGACCTATTCCATTGGATTTATCTCTTCGCCCTTATCACATTCATACCTATCATTTTTCAGAAAATGTTTTGACCCTACTCGCCCCTTTTCAGATCCCTTGTCATCATGGCCCATACCTATAGCCAAGTGTTGACCCTCGCCTAAGTTTTGAGGAAACCTTGGTCAGGTTTGACCACTTTTTGGACTTTGACACATTGGTCAAGAAAGGAGCACCCAGGTGGAGATGAGATCGCGGATCTCACTGATTTTGTGGGTTAGTTGACCTAGTAAGGGGTCCCTAGGGTTTATGTAATGGGTTTTGGGATGTCGACCCATGGGGTTTACCCATGATTAGGCCTTTTTGTAAGAGATTGTAAAAGTATAAATAAGTAAGAATGTATGATAGAGAAGAGGATTTTTGGGGGCTTGTTGAAGCAAAGTATTGGTAGCTAAGTGCACACAATTTTGGGTGCTTTGTGCAACAAAATGTGTATGTAAGGCTCTGTGCTCGATAACAAAGTCATATCTATAACTAAACCTAGTTTTGGAAGGAGGATTTGGTGCTCAGTGCACAGATCTCCTCTCCTATGCGAATCTTGGCTCTGTGGCTTAGTGCACATGAGCAACTGAATGTAAGATATTGAAGAAAAATAAAGAAGATGAAGTAGTTGGTGGACGTAGCCCCACACTGGGGTGAATCACATATATCTTGTGTCCTTGGTTTGCTTTGTGCTTTGTTGGTTATGTTATGAATCTGTTGAGTGCCTTGAATGTTATGTATGATAGATAGATCTGTTATTGCTTAGTGCTTTGCTTGTGTTAAATATAAATGAATGATTAGATCTAACTAAGTGTTATGTGCTATGTGGTTTAAGTCCTTAATCTTTGTTGTTACTGCATTGATCTCTATTAGGGTATGTTCTGTGATGTTATTAAAGATAATGAACTAATGCATATCATCTTCTAAGTGTTAATAGAGTACTCTGCAAAGTGTTATTATCACATATCTGTGTCCCATCTTGGTTACAGACAACTACGTCCTGTAACCCCCCTTGCTTCTATCTCGGGTGAGACTTCACTTGCTTCGCAGGTGTTTCTGAAAGGGACGATAGTTATGGTTTTGTTGGTGCATTGTTGAAGCGTTGAACCTTGGGTATGCTCCTATGCCAACAAACGGTTCCGTTTCCAGGACCTGAAACTATGATTGTTGGGAACTAAAGTAAAGGAAAGAGAATCTCTGTGCATAGATATGCTGTCAAAGTGAAAAATACTCTACTTGACTTGCGAATATCTGTGCTAAGAAAGAAGTCTGATCTGAATAAAATAGGTAAGATATTAAAAGAGGTAAAGATTTGTGCTTTGTTAAGAGTTAGATAAGTGGAATTTTTTGTTTCGAAAGCATGAATTTAATTATGTTTAATAGATTTTGTCCTAGTTTGAAATCTAGGGCGCAGTTGGAAGAAAGAGTTGATCTAACTAAAGCGAATAGAAATGAAGAAATATATGTTATTCCTATGCATAGAAAGAATTTTTGGACTAATAAGTGGATGTAGGAACCTAGAAATAACTTTTGCAGATTGTAGGTCCAACACTGTGATCCTAGTGCGCAATACAGAAGATGTTGGGGAACATACAAGAGAAAAAGAGGATTGACATTGTGTTATAACTGCAAAAGGCCGTGATATCTTGCTAAGGAATACCCTGGTATAGGTCCTATTTGTCTTTGTTGTAATATTGTTGGTCATGAGGTTGAGGATTGCCCAAGGATGATTGCTAAATTTGAAAGAATGAACATGAGACAAGAAAACTATGAAGGAAATCAAGAGACTAAGAACATGTTAGAGAATCATAAAGAGAAAAAATCAGAGAAATATCAGACTATATTAGTAAAGTTGAAAGAAACAATGAATGAGCACAAAGGTGTCAGTTTACCAGAAATCCTGAAAGTAAAACAATGCATAAGTGTAAGAATAGAAGACTTCGACATAGACTGTGTCTTGGATGAAGAAACACAAGTGAATTTTATGACAGAATACACTTGGAAAATCTTAGGAAAGCCCACTATTATACCTTCATTGGGAAGGATAGGATTGTTTAAGGGTAAGATGATAAATTTGTGTGGAAGAGTTACTAACGTACCTATTATTATCCATGGAACATCGACCAAAGAGGAATATGAAGTCATTAATTTTGTTGAGAACATCACCCCTTTCCCACTTCTTCTAGGTAGAAATTGTATTGAGAAGGATCAGATCAAAAGAAAAGCAGAGGAAGAATATACATAATAGAAAAAGAAAGAACTAAGGGATTTCATAGCTAGAAAAATAGATCGACTAATAGAAGAACGAGAGGATAAGTCGAAGCAACAGAAGGTAAGAGAATTAATTGTTAAGGTTGAAAGAATGTGAGAATTTTTGTAGGACCTATCTACGCAAGAAATAAGTACACCCAGCCAAGAAGTAGTAAGAGAAGGGATATTAATATCTAACCCTTTGAGAGAACATTAGCAATGCGAAGTCACTACACTAGGAGAAGATAATAATAAGAATGGAAAGATGAATCTACAAATAGTTAGAGAGACTCAGATCACATGAAAGAAGGGAAGGAAGCTCAGTAAAAAGAAATCTAAGATGGAAAAGCTACAGGAAGCTACAGATACCAAATAGAAGACTTCATAGATTGGAACCTCATAGGAGGTAGGTTCGCAGAATTTGAACCTCGTCGGAACAACAGGACCGCGAAGAATGGGACTTCGGCCTGGAAAAGCTATATGACCATTGGAGGTGCCCTGACCGTTAGAAGAAACACTTACGAAAGACGACATCAGTTTGGTCCATAGAGCCATGGAGGATTCTTCAGAGGACATCTTGCAGATATATGGACCAAAGAAGGATGAACTATATGGCAGGATTGAAAAAGAATTGAATGAAGTACAACAAGCTATTCGTTCGGTCCACGCAGTACCTACTGCATCACAGATTGAGGAATTGGGGGATGAACCAAACCAATTGAGAAGGCTTGCAGATGCGATAGAGGCTCGACTTCAGAAAGTTCAAGAAGAGAAGGAGAAGGCTACGAAAGCCTTGAAACAAGATAAAGAGGAAGTCTTAGAGAAATTACGAGTAGCATGGTACTGTGTAACCACCTATGGAAATGAGAAAGAAGAGTTTCAGGCGATGATCCAGGAGGAAAAAGCATAGCTACAGAGAGAAAAGGAGCAGCTACTCGTAGAATGGGATACAGTCAAAGAAGCAGTGAATAAAGCATGTCACTTTGTCCCAGTCTTGGCATAGGAGGAACATGATTTGGTCGAGGTTCAAGTGGTGAAGTTTGCTGAGAACATCCAATAGCTTCAAGAGAGGATAACAGAGTTGGAGATTCAAGCTGTACCGAGCACTCCACAGGAAGTGTGCGATCGAAGGGAGGAAGCCGCTAAGAACACAGTAATAAGGATAAGGGCCCTTGCCTCATAGTGCAAACAACTGAGCGATAGAAGCGCCCAGACTTACAAACACCTCACAGAAGATCTAGATCTAAGGAAACCAGAAGCTTAGTTATAGGATGCACAACATCAGGCATTCTTCGTGTAGGCCTAGATGAAGATACTCATCGTAGTCGAAAGAATGAAGATATCTCAGGAAAAATGCGTAGTGCAACAACAAATTACTGCCATCCAGGGTAGGGTAATGGAAGTCACGTAGAAGCTACAACCTGTGCAGGATGAAGCCTGCAAGGTGTTTGAAGAAATTGAGGGACAAGGATTGCAATTGGACCAAGTTGTTGCATTAGTAGAACAACGCTTGGAAGGGCCTTCTATAGAGTAGATGATTGAGAAGCTTGTTGAGTAGGAGGCTCAGGCAAAGAAGCAAGTTGAGGTCACCCAAGTTAAGCTCGAGGCCTTTGAAGCAACATTTCCTAGACTTGAGTGACTCGAGATGAAGCACAGGTGAGTGTTGGGGGCCTGTTGGCCCTCAACCAAGTTTTTAGGAAACCTTGGTCAAGTTTGACCACTTTTTGGACTTTGACACATTGGTCGAGAAAGGAGCACCTAGGTAGAGATGACATTGTGGATCTCATAGATTTTGCAGGCTATGTGGACCCAATAAGGGGTCCCTAGGGTTTTTGTAATGGGTTTTGGGATGTCAGACCATGGGGTTTACCCATGATTAGGCATTTTTGTAAGATATTGTAAAAGTATAAATAAGTAAGAATGTATGATAGAGGAGAGGATTTTTGGGGTTTTGTTGAAGCAAAGTCTTGGTAGCTAAGTGCAAGTATTTTTGGGTTCTTTGTGTAACAAAATGTGTATGTAAGGCCCTGTGATCGATAACGAAGTCATATCTGTGCCTAAACCTAGTTTTGGAAGGAGGATCTGGTGCTCAGCTCACAGATCTCCTGTCCTATGTGAAGCTTGGCTCTGTGGCTTAGTGCACAGGAGCAGCTGAATGTAAGAGATTGAAGAATAATAAATAATATGAAGTAGTTGGTGGACATAGCCCCACACTGGGGTGAGCCACGTATATCTTGTGTCCTTGGTTTTCTTTGTGCTTTTTTGGTTATGTTATGAATCTTCTCAGTGCCTTGAATGTTATGTATGATAGATATATCTGTTATTTCTTAGTGCTTTGCTTGTGTTAAATATAAATGAATGATTGGATCTAACTCAATGCTATGTGATAATTAGTTGAAGTGCTTAATCTTTGTTGTTACTGCATTGATCTCTATTAGGGTATGTTCTATGATGTTATTAAATCTAATGAACTAATGCATATCATCTTCTAAGTGTTAATAGAGTACTTTGCAGAGTGTTATTATCACAAATCTGTGTCCCAGCTTGGTTACAAACACATGTGTCCTATAACCCCCCTGCTTCTACCTTGGGTGAGACTTCGCCTGCTTCGTAGGTGTTACCAAAAGGGCAGGTAGCTAGGGTTTTGTTAGTGCACTGTTGAAGTGTTGAACCTCGGGTCTACCCGTGTGCCAACACCAAGACTTGGAAGCTCACTTCAATACCTTGCAATCTAATTTCACAGAGACCCAACAAGAAGTGAGACAACTCAGTGCCAATATTACCATCATCAATAAAAACATGCATTCCTCCATCACCGCCTCAATCGAAGAACTCAAACAAGACCTCAAACAAGACATAACTACCCATCTTGAATCTATCACTACGATGATCTGCACCAAGTTGCATATCCTTGCAGATCCTCCATTATTTGACCCACCTTTGCATACTGAAGATGAAACTTCCTCTCATTCCCATAATTTTCAGCCCCATCACTTTCAGCGTGACCTACACCTTCCACGTGTGGATGTGACCAAATTTGATGGCTCAGATCCCACTAGATGGGTAACTCAAATGAATAATTATTTCTCTTTGTACGACATTACTAATGAGTTGGCCAAACTCCGATATGGTGTTCTCCATCTAGATCAAGAATGTTGGAAATGGTGGCAATGGAGAAAAACTGCCTGCCAAGGGTATGTTGCTTGGACACACTTTGTGGTAGAGATTTATGAACGCTTTGACAATGACACCAACCATTTATTCCGTTTGAAAAAGTTGAAACAATATGACACAGTGGAAGACTTTATAACTGCTTTTGAGTGACTAAATTTTTGTACAGAGGGTATGTCTGATGTTTTTTTCTAAGAATGTTTTATCAGTGGCCTCAAGGATGAGATTCGTGACCATGTCCTCATGGCTCGACCTTAGAGTTGGGTGGAGGATACTAAAATAGCTAAGGAAGCACAACAAGTTGTCTCTTCTCAAAACTAGAAACCCTCCCTTATTCCTCGCACTACACCAATAAATCCCACTCCTACTTCTACTCCACTAAAGATCCAAAAATTGACCAGGGCCGAAATGTCTGAACACCAACTCAAAGGCCTTTGTTATAATTGTGATGACAAATGTTTTTCGGGACACAAGTGTAAGGAATTAAATATTTTTATGGCCATCTCAGAGGATGTGTCAGAAGACGATGTTGAAGCGCCCCGTGTGTCTGTGTCACCTGAACCCACTGACATAACCCCTTCTGAAGTAGAACTGGTCATTTCCCTAAATGACCTCACTATATTATCTACTCCCCAAACCCTCAATCTAATTGGTTACATCAAGCATAGGAAGGTCATCATTCTTGTTGATAGTGGAAGAACCCATAATTTTATTCATTATCGCATTGCCCAAGAAACTAATTGCTATAATCGTGCAGTCAATAATTTCCAAATCATGATCGCCAATGGCTGGTCCATGAAATGTGGAGGGTGTTGTGAAAATGTGCATCTCCAAATTGGTGACTACCACTTGAAATCTCATATGTTTTCTATTGACATGGGAAGTTGTGGCATTGTGTTGGGTGCAAAAAGGATAAGGACTTTGGGTCCCATTCTCATGGATTTTAAAGAATTAACCATGCAATTTGACCAGGAGAGCCAACAATATAAGTTCCAAGGCATCATCATAGGTTCACCAGAGATCATTAGTTCCCATCGCATGGAAAATCTGCTCAAAAAAGGTCATTTTGGCGTTATTTCCCAAATCCATGCCATACAAGCAACTGAGACTGTTAGGGACCTAACTCGCACATAGGGAGAACAATATATTTGGATGTAATAAAGGTCAATATTAATAAGGCCTTGTAATAAAGTAGAATAAGTCGAATGTAAGAAGACCTAATAGAAGCTTATGCTTCTAGAAGGATCTTCCTCTAGATGGTTCTTTTGATATACATATTTAGTATAAATAGGATTCAAGGGTATGAGAACCCTAGCTTGGATATTATTGTAATAGAGCTCTACTCGACTGGAGTTTTCCCCCCAGAAGAGGCCCATGAACATTGATCTCAGAATCAACGTGCTCTTTCTGGTGTTATTTTGATATCATTTCAGTGTTATTGTGGTGTTGTTATGGTTATATTGTTGTTTATCTGCCATTTCTAGAATTTTATTTCTGTTCTGCATACTTTTTATATCTGGAATATTATAGAGACACCCTCTATGCCACAGGACCTCCAATCCATCCTCTCTAAACATCAAGTGTTTTTTTCCACTCCCTAAGGACTCCATCCTTCCCATGGTGTTCATGATCATTCCATTCCCCTTGTCCTAGAAAGCCTTCCTCCCAATATTTGTCCCTATCATCACCCCTTTTCCAAAAAAAATGAAATTGAGAAAATGGTTCAAGAAATTCTCAACACAGGTGTTATCCACCCTAGTACGATCCCCTACTCTTCTCCTTTGGTCATGGTCCTTAATAAACAAGGTTCTTGGCACATGTGTCTCGACTTCCGCTCCCTCAACAAACTCACCATTAAAAAAAAATTTCCCATTCCTGCCATTGATGACCTCTGGGATGAATTGAGTGGTGCCCAATTCTTTACTAAACTTGATCTTCGTTTTGGCTACCACAAGATCTGTATGAAAGAGGTAGACATTCCTAATATTGCCTTTAGAACTCATGAGGGCCACTATGATTTTTTGTTCATGCCCTTTGGATTGTCTATTGCTCCCTCCACTTTCCAAAGCCTCATGAATCATGTCTTCCATCCTTTTCTCCTTCATTTTGTCTTAGTTTTATTTGATGATATCCTCATCTATAGCAAAACATGGACATACCATATTTCTCATATGGATCGAGTTCTCCATCTACTCTCTCAACACCAACTTTTCCTGAAACAATCTAAATGTGCTTTTGGCGCTTCAGAAGTCGAGTACTTGTGTCATCTTGTTGGCAAGGTCAACGTCATGGTGGATCCTAAAGAGATTGGATCTATGCAATACTGGCCTCACCCAAAGACTCTCAAAATCTTGTGTGTATTTCTGGTATTAACAGGTTATTATCACAAGTTTGTTAAGAATTATGGAAAGATTCTGGCACCTCTCAATGCACTCCTTAAAAAGAATTCTTTCACCTGAAATTCAACAACTACTCAGGCTTTTCAAACCTTGAAGTTGGCCATGTGCACCACTCCAGTCCTGGACCTTCCTGATTTCACAAATACCTTTGTCCTACAATGTGATGCTTTAGGGAAAGGAATTGGTGTTGTCCTTATGCAAGAGGGTCGGCCTTTGGCCTTTACCGACAAACAATTTTTTGAGATAAATTTGGGCAAATCAATCTATCAAAAGGAAATCTTGTCTATTTTGAATGTGGTTGATCTTTGGCGCCCTTATCTATTGGGGAAACGCTTGCAAATTAAGACAAATCATCAAGGCCTCAAGTATTTTTTGGAACAATGCATTTCCTCCCTAGAGAAACAAAAATGGGTGACTAATCTCTTTGGATATGATTATGAGATCATTTACAAGAAAGGAAAATACAATGTGGTTGTGGATGCACTTTCCAGAAAATATGAAGATGAAGGGTCCCTTTTTTCCCTTTTTTCTCTCTCCTTCATTGTACGAGATTGGCTCCAAGATGTTCTCCAGGAATGGATACACAATCCCAAAAGTTCGCATCTGATACAACAATTGTAGTCCAATTATACACTTTCCCCAGGGTACTCTTGGCTCCATGATGAGATTTGATATAAAGGATTGTTGTATTTAAGTAAACAATCAAAACTTAAATCCACGGTACTTTCTAAGCTTCATGCCACACCCGCAGCTGGGCACTCCAGGTTTACCAAAACCTATGACAGGGTCAAACATTCTTTTTTCTGGGATGGTATGAAACAGGACGTTCATGATTTTGTGGATGAATGTGATGTGTGTCAATGCAACAAGGGTGAAATAATCAAATCTCTCAGTAGACTACAATTGATTCCGATTCCACTTTCTATTTGGAGGGATATCTCTATGGATTTTATTGTAGGCTTACCTAAATCGGACAATAAATCAGTCATCATGGTGGTAGTTGATTGTCTTTCCAAGTATGCTCATTTATGTGCTCTTCAACACCCATTTACAACATCCACTGTGGCTCAACATTTCATGGATAAGGTCTTCAAGCTTCACGGCTCGAGAGGAACATGCAAAGTTGGGTTAATAGGAAGGGTGCCTTTCTTAACTGTAACTAAATCTCTCTCGAGATTTGTTAACAAATGAGTAGCAACACTCCTAGTGTCTGAATGGTTCTCAACCTCTTCACGATAAATTTCATCGGGTGAGTTAGGAGGTAAGGGTTCGTAGAATTCTAGAGGAAAACCTTGCATACTATTTGATCTACGAATACCTTTATTTTCTACAGTCTCAATTTTGAAATACAATCAAGTAAATAAACAACACTCTCTAAAAATCTAGAAAAACCAACAAGCAAACAATACCTTCTCACAATGAATGTACTAGTTGGTGATGAAATACAACATAGTGTGATCAAAGTGAGAAGGGTATAGGATATGAGTGGGTGGAATAGTTGCGTTAGATACCTACTTAATGGACTTACATCTTGATTCAAGCTTCCTCAAAGTTTGACCTACGGGTTACCCTCCAAGGAGCCTGCGTGAGTTTGACCAACGTTTGTTCCAGGTACAACAAAGACTTCCCTTCATCGTCACCTCATGTAAGGACCCTAAATATAATGGCTACTAAGGAAACCAAGTTACAATCAACCTCTGGGCGGGCATAGTCGACAATTGATTCCGAACGTATGGGTAGAATATCAAGTCTGAAATCCTTCAAGAGAACTGAGAACAAGTGGACCGGTAAAACTCCAAAGGACCCCAAACAGATTCAGAATTCACGAAGCTCTGAGACCAAATGAAGATAGATGAACCTCAATAAGAACCCCTAATATACGATATGACTACTACGAACGGTTAAGCCTTAGAGGGATAATCTTCATTTTTCTCCCGAACGTGACCTCATGTGTAGCCCCTCTGTGAGAGGGGGATCCCAGCTATGCTTATACAAAAATTGGATTTACTCTCCCTATCACAAGATTTTGAGTTCATCTTGAATTCTTTGGAGAGTTATTCTCACAAGCTATTCCAAATATCTAGTCCTAGTCTATTGTTGGTGTAAAGAGCTTAAAAAGAAAAATTTTCTAGATTGATTTTAATTAGCGTTGATTTTAGTGGTTGTTCTTTACACAAAGGTGAATGAGAGTGAAACTAATGATGTTTCAACTTGAATACCAAAGAAGTAAAATAATGATATGAGAACTTTTCTTTCGATGAAATTCTACTTACAGGAAGGGGAAGAGTTTCTTTCTTTCACTACCAAACACAAGAATGCAAAAATTTATTTCAATTTGTTTTCAGCAAGAATTCAATTAAGTGATAATTTGTCAAGAAATCCTTTCCAATATCCAAAAAACCAATGCAAAAAGTATCCCTTTGTTTGATTGTAAATGTGAATTGAATGATTCATATAATACTTCTTAAAAGAGACTTCACTATTGTGACTTTGGAAAATGGGAAGTAAAATCATACAGACAAAAGGAACTTTTAGCAGTCAATAAAAGACAAAAAGAAAAACAAGCTATCTATGCAAAGAAAAACACCAAAAACACCAAAACACACTTGAGATATCTTCTGAAAATAGGTAAAGATCAAATATCAAGTAAACAGTAAAGAGATCAATGAGTTTCCTTATAACAATGTATAATCGATCAAATGAACGAAAAAGCAGCAAAACGAACCGAAGTTTGAAGAAAAAGGTTGATTTTGCGATAAGGAAATACAACACAAAACCCAATCAAATATTAAAGAAGTGAAAAGGAGCAAGTTGTAAGACAAACAAATGACATAGCCTAATAGAACAAGATCCAAGTTAGAGAGAAATACCAAATAACTACACCCAGGAAACAGACAATCAACAATTTTTTAAGGTAAGGAAAAATCAACGATCTGATAATAACAACACAAAAGTGATAAAATTCTCCCTAACACACTCTGGGGGAGCACTGATCGGGAAATCAACTCTCTGAATGTAACTAGAGAGGGCACGAGTTTTGAGAAAAACTTGGGAAAAACCCTAAAAATTCAAAAACTCAGGAAGTTTGATCAAAAGACTTTGTAAGACAACTTTAGCAAAGAAAATAGATGCATGGATGGATCAAATCATAAAACGAGATTGAAAGATGGGAAAAATGAAAATACAGACCAAGGAAAGAAAGAAAAACTAAAATCCTTGCTCTCTAATGGAGTCACCAATTTCTGTTATGGAATAATTCCCCTACAGACGGGTGAATATCCCCTTGGATTCTAAACCCCTAATACCAAGACAGAAAGATACAAATGGACACTAACATCCCTTTTAGATTTGTCTAACTAGACAAAAAGAGAGAAGGATAAAAAGGTGATCGTACCTATTTTCGATGTTTATCCTAGCTTCTCCAATGTGAGCTTGATTTCCAAACTCTTTCACATAGCTTGATACTTGCAAAACTACGGACAACAAAGAGACAAGGAAACTCCTACTCTAGAATATTGGATTAAACAAATTCATCTAAAATAGACAAGTATATGTAATATACATAAACTATAAGGGAATATGCCAAGTATATTGATGAGAACTTGAAAGAGACACTTACAATCATGGATGGTGTTTCACCAACTTCTCCAAATCCTCCTCATCCAACCCTTTGCTCGAAACATCCATGATCAGAATGATAATACTTTTGATGATTATTTTTGTCCTTGTTCACCATGAGAATGCCTTCCTTTATAGGATTTGAGAGGCTTAACCACCTTGGTTATATTTGGGATAAGTTGAGGATATGCCTCCATCAGTTGTGGAATCTCCCTTAGATGCATACTAAAGCTTATATTTGAGCTAAACCAACTAGAATCATCTCTAGTTGTCCTTAGAGAAAAGAGGGATTTCTTCCCATGATTTTCTCAACCAATCGGGCCTCTTCAAAATGGGCCACAGAGCATTGCAACACTCCCTTCTAGATAGACAGAGAGCACTAGAGATCCTTGAATATGAGCAGGGGAGCATTGATATTCCAAAAAATTGTCAAAATGACCAATTCTTATAGAAAAACACTTTGTTTCGTCTGTCAAATGGTGTGGATTCTCCTTCCAACATGTTTTATAGGGTGTATCAAGTGTTTCCATGGTGTTGTTCACAATGTGACATATGCAGAACAAAAATATGACATTTACGACACTCATGACAAAAGTGCGACACCTGCGACAATGAGAATGTGACATTATGGAAGTGAGGAATTTTGATGTGTAACAGGGAGGAAGAGAGAGAGAAGAAAAGAGAGAGTGAGAGTGAGACTAAAAACAAGGAGAGAGAGAGTGAGACTGAGTGTGAGGGGAAGGAGGGAGATAGAGGGAAGGGGGCC
>SNQJ01S0124830.1:15287-39328 GCA_010110895.2 Picea sitchensis | reverse complement strand
TCAGGATTTCGGAAGTCTTGAGGGTAGGAGATCGGGTCACTCCACGATGAAAGCCCTGAAACAGATCATGGTCATCCATCGTTTGGGACACGTGGTGGATATCAGGAGCCATTGGCATATCGAGATTCGGCATTTTGTGAATCCTGAAGACGAGAAGTCCGGAGCATTTGATTTCGCAAAATCGTGAAATGATTGAGGACCATCCATCATAGGAGGATGCATGGTGGAAATCCTTGAGTTCAAGGAAAATACTGATAGAAAAGTCCATCAACTTATTGGGGTTCGGTGTTTCACGAATCCTGAAGACAAGAAGCACGCACATTTCGAAAATGTGAAGTCCGAAATCCTGACAAGGTGGAAAGCTCCGCTGTGGGGCCAGCTGATGTCATTTCATCATATAGGAGGTCAAGAATCGAAACTTTGGGAGTTTTGAGGGAAAGATCCCATAGGCATTTGACTTCCCGAAATCGCGAAGCGGTGAGGACTGTTCATCTTGAGGGGACGCGTGGCAACAATCTAGGGTTTTGAAAAAAAAAACTGAAAGGTAAGGTCATTTCGGCACTTCGGGAATTGACACTTCGGGAGTTGAGAGACCAAGAGGTCGGGCGCTTGAGTCATGAAAACACGAAAGGGACTGTGGTCATATAAGGGAAGGTCATGTGGACCAATGGTATAGCCCAGGGGGCTAAGTGAAGTTAAAGCCATTTCGGCAAATTGGCATATCGGAGATCGGGGGATCGAGAAGACTGAAGTTCTCAACAACAGGAATCAGAAAACCCCAAAACCCAAAATTTTTGTTGGGGAGAGATCAGGTATGTGCAGAAGCCGTGACAGGGAAAAAGGAAGGACCTGTGAATCGGGTTTTTAACAGATATTCTAGTGAGGAATTGAAAAATCCACTTCAACTCGAAGGTGAAATTAGAATGATTTGTTAAGACTGGGAGGTCAGTGTAGAGACTGTGGCCGAGGCAGAGGCACAGTCGACGTCACTTATGGTTCACGAAGAGGGCCAATAGTTTTAGAGGATTTGTTAGAACCCTAGTAGACATGAACCCTGGGTCAATAAAGTTAAAGGTATAAAATCAAATAGAATAATAACCAAAAAATGGTTTTGTTTCCTTCGGTTGGAACAATATAGGATTGAGTAGGTAGGATTTGTTGAAAATTTGTAAGATCTGCGGAAGGTGGGTCAAGGGAATACTGAATTGGACGATGAGAAGAATGCATTGCTAGAAAGGGATGTTGAGAATGTGGAATCCCACAAAAGTCGAGATCGAAATATGGTTCAAGACAAAAGAGCTGGAATTTGCGCAGAAAGATAACACAAACCCTAGTGTAACACCGCACAAATATCTTGAGAAATACATGTTTATTGATCTGCATGAAGTATTTTTCTGTGATTTTCCAAATTTATTACAGGAGTGGATATTCAGGTTGAAGGATAACCACGCAACAAAACAGATCTGACAGTTAGAGTGGACCTTAGTTTAGATTGAATAGTTACAGCAGGTGGACAACAAATTCACCCACACAATAGATTTTTGGCTCGACAGTATTGTAGCAGGATTTATAAAAAAAATTGCAGTAGATACAACGAAGTCGTACATCGCAACAGAGGAAGAGTTTATATTTGGGCCTCAAGGAATTTATATTCTATCATTGTATACTTCTATTAAGATACTTCTATATAACAAAGGTGTAATGAAAATGGAGTCAGACATCTAAACTTTTCTGTGTACATGGGGGAAGGGGGGAAGCACTGACAGGAAGAGGATAAATGGAAGGAGGAGTGGATAAAGGAAAGAAGGAGGAACCCTTGGACCCAATCATGATGGACAAAGACCATATCAAGTGGATTATGGAGACAACTAGAAAGACACATAGTGGATTACCCTACCAATACAAGGTGAACACCAAGAAGAGAGTCATAGCCGTGAGGGAAGGCTTGGCAAGTGATGAAGAAGAGGTAGAGGATCTCTAGGCTGTGGAGCAGATTGAGGAAATATTTAACACAACATATGAGAGAAATATGAGAGGTCCAAGAGCAGGGAGAGAAGGAAACAATCATATCCATATTAATTTAGGTGTGGAACCCATAAACCCATGTGCGGCTAATACACCAAAGAGAACACCACTATTTAGACAACTGAATTTTAGGAGAATAAATACAACAGGAAGTACATCTACACAAGGTACAACAACTGGAGGAGTCAGTTTGGGAAACACTAGTCTAGTAGCTACACCGCGCAGAGGTAGTAGTTCAACATTCAGGATGGGAGGACACGATCCCACCATCAGGTTACTATAATTCAAAGGAGAAATATCGAAGGACCTGAAAAAATATTTGTTTATCTGTGAAAATATTTGGGAAGAAAAACAAATCACAAATGAAGATACTAAACTTGCACAACTAGCGATTACACTAAGGGATCACACACTGGATTGGTATATGAGTTTAGCTACAAATATTCCAGCAGGGACAACCAGAACAATTGTAGACATCAAGAAATTGTTGATAAATGGGTTTCAGAAGCCAATTTCAGAGGATCAGTACATGAACGAGACAATAGAAATTAGATAGAAACCAGGAGAATCTGCATGGGAGATTGACCATAGATTCAAGCATCTAAAAGGAAAGTTGAAATATCTCATGACCAATATGCAGCAGAGGCATCTATTCATCAATTCACTGCCACCACACTTAAAATACCCATTGCGACAACAAAAGTTTCAGACACAGGTAGAGGCTCTATAGGAAGCCTTGCAAATGGAAGAAAACCAATATCAATAGACATATCCAGCCATCGAAGAGATGAAGGAGGATTTGAAGAAATTAACATTCCAACTAAACCAAAATAAAAGTGAGGACAAACGAGAAGTTTCTTGGTGTACTACATGCAGGACGGAAGAACACCACAAGAACGAATGTCCAACATTCGCGCAGTATATGGAAACCGAAATGCCAAATATGTTACCAATAGGAGGACTATGGTGATAAATCTATAAGAAACTGGGCCACGATCCATATCACTGCCCAATGATGCAGAAATACTAGACAGTCCCAAAGAGTTCATATTGAAACTTTTGCAGGTTAGTGGGACATGATGACAAAGATTGTAGAACTATGGATTTGATGTGAGAGAGGACATCATATACATACAGGGTGCAGGAAGAAATAATGTTTGGGAAAGCCACGCCACATTTTAACCAAGTTTTAGCCCCATAAAACACTGCGCATAAGAAATATAATACTACACAACAACCATATAATACCGTGTAGCCACAATACAACACAACACAACCTCAGTACAACACCACGTAGTACAATCATGATCCTCCATATAACATGCTGAGAGGAGATCAAGCTGGATACATAGGTGGAGGACAAGCAAGAGGAGGTTTTGGAAGAGGTAGAGGACCAGTGGTAGATCGCAACTATAAAAAACTGGGACATTATGCAAGAGAATTCCACTTCCACCAATGACTTGTATGTATTATTGCACATTGGATTATGACACAGAAGAATGTCCTACGTTACTCAGGAAGATCCAGGAAAAGAGAAATCAGAACAACTAGAACGTTCAATGGATTTTAGCGGAAGCAAGGGATGAAGGACGAAACATCAACATAGTTACGCGTGGAGGTGCTAAAACAGAAAATGACGGAGCCTGACAAGAGCCAGTACAACACCAATAGGTGAAGAAGAATGTCAAACCAACGAGACAGTTTGATGCGCAGAACAAGAAGGAAACATTTAAGCAAGCCAGACAATAATTATTGAAGCAAGACACCACGTCGACTTCAACTACGCAACAGAGCAAGGAAGTGCCAGAGTACGAGATGCCTCCATTGTTGGATCATACCAAAGAAATGCAGCCCCTGGGACAAGTAAGTACAATCAAAGGATTTTTTCAATCATGTGTAAAACTATTGAATGACCCATCCTTTGTAAAAATATTGAAAAATATATTAGAAATATGTAGCATAGAGACAGAAGGAAAACTAGAACAAAAAATAGTCAATCACCTACATACAAGGAGAAGAACAAGTAGGGAGTTCAGGTTGAATGCCAACATTGGATATTTCAACATGGGATATATCATACTAGATCTAGGATTTGAAGTCAATGTATTACCCAATAAGACATGGCAATGTATGGGAGATCCCACATTAGGATATTCACCTGTTCAGCTGAAACTAGCAAACCAACATAGAGTTCTGCCAATTAGTAGACTGAAAGGAGTGATAGTAGACCTGGATGGAGTCTGCACCAAAGAAAACTTCGAAGTGATTGAAATAGTGGACGACACAACATCATATCCAACATTGCTTGTCCTGGATTGGGCATTTGATAACCAGACCATAATAAAACTAAAGACACGAAAAATGACATTCAAGTCAGGAGAATATAGGGTCATAGTGCCATTAAACCCATCAGAAGGGGAAAGGTTTGTAGAACCTACTTTATTAGACTTAGAGGAAATCATTTAGTTGTACAGAACAACTGCGCACAATGAGGATTACGTAAACCCAACTGCAGATGGGATACTCAGTTGGCGAAGAATTACTTCATGTGCGACAGACTCAGATACAGGGTTAGAAAATTGGCAACAAAGGCTACATGCAATTTCCACAAGAAGATGCGCAAGAATAGACTGTGTAGTAAGATGGGTAGGTACAAAGATAAGAGAACCACCCAGTTTCCATGGAGTAAATGATCTATAATTATTCTTGGCACAATATGAGGATGAAGTTCTAGAAAATTAGAGACTCTTATCACTCGATATAGCACTCAAGGCCACACCTGCAAGATGGTGGGGTGCACATAAAGAAACAATCAAGGATTGATACGAATGAAAGCAGCTACTGCACATAAGGTTTGGTGAAGAATAGAGGAGCAACTAGTAGTATAAGTATGATGGATAGGGGGCACCAACGGACCACTTGGAGAAGTAGAGAGCGCTATGGAAAATGACACCTCCATAGGAATGGACTCACCATTTCGTACATACCTTAGAAGTCATACTAGCAAACTGGTATACGGACCAGGATTTGTGCAGAGGAACTGCGAGCTGGATAGTATTGCAACAAAATTTTACAATCACTTTCTCATTCAAGCATGAGAACCCCAACATAGATGCAACAATTTAGTGGATAAGAGGGGTGATATTCATTAAGGAGCTATAAGTCATTTGTATAACAGAGGAACAATAGAGGTATAGACATACAATGAAATAACTGTTAACATGCTACCATGTGTAGGAAGAATCACTAGATGAAGATGATCTGCACGATATTCAAATCAAGGAAGTAGAAGTCAAAAGAGAAGTGGAAGGTCCACCTTTAAAACCAGAAGTGATTGCTATGCCGATCAAGGTGAATAAAGTCAACATCGGGACAATGGAGAACCCCAAAATGGCTAGCATTGGAGACTACTAGGATGAGCAAGTAGTAGAAATCATAACATGATTACTGTGTGAGTACAACGATCTGTTTCCCACAACATTTACATAAATGAAGGGAATAGAATGAGAGCTAGGAGAAATGAATATACCACTCAGAGTTGAAGCAATACCGTTTAGACAATGACCATACATACTAAAACTAATATATAAGTAGAAAGTTAGAGTTGAGATCAATAGAATGCTCAAAGCCAGAATCATAGAACCTGTGGAAGAATCAGAATGGATAACACCAATGGTAGTTTAGGAGAAAAAAAAGGTGGGATAAGAATATGCGTTGACTTGAAGAAGTTGAATGATGCATGCCTACATGACCCATTCCCTAGACCTTTTACGAACAAACTGTTGGAAACGTAGGAGGACACAAAGTATACTCATTCACCGATGGATTCTCAGCCTACCACTAGATCAAGATAGCACAGGAAGAGAGATACAAGACCACGTTCTCTATAAAATGGGGATCCCACCAGTACACAGTCATGCCATTTGGACTGAAGAATGCACTAGCAATATTTTCCAGAGTAGTCATAGCTACATTTAAGGAATTCATCCACCAATTTCTATAAGTATACTTGGACGATTTGAGAGTCTATAGTCTATTGAAATACCATGTATAGGTCTTGCGACTGATGTTAGAAAGGTGTAGTCAGTGCCAGATATCATTAAACATTAAGAAATCTATCTTCAGAATACCGTTTGGGATACTATTGGGCCATATAGTATGCAAACAAGGCTTACTAGTAGATCCTGCAAAGATTGCAGTAATTGTTAACTTGCGACCACCAAAAATAGTTCGTCAACTAAGGGACATTGGGACACATAGGATACTACAGAAAATTTATCAAAAGGTGTGCACAGATCACCGTGCCATTGAATAAACTGTTAAGGAAAGATACAAAGTTTCAGTGGAATGAAGATTGTCAACACGGTCTGGATACGTTGAAAGAAAAAATGGTCACCATGCCAATACTAGTATTTCTAGACTGGGAGAAGACATTCCAAGTACATGTTGATGCATCAACCATAGCACTCGAGCTATTTTGGCACAACCAAGAGAAGGATATTTGGATCATCCTATAGCATTCGTGAGAAAAAAACTATTAGAATCAAAGAAGAACTACAATACTGCAAAGAGGGAAGTCCTAACTATGGTTTACGTATTGCAGAAGTTCAAACACTACTTACTGGGAAAACATTTTAATATGTTCATAGATCACTCAACCCTTAAATACTTATTCAACAAGCCAGTGTTACGGGGGAGAATCTGTCGATGGTTACTCCTATTTCAAGAATTTTATTTTGAAGTAATAGTCAAGTCAAGAAAGTTAAATGTAGGACCTGACCACCTATCAAGGGTCACGAACAGAGAGGAACCTACAATTTTAGAGGAAAACTTTCTAGATGCACAATTATTTTCAATCCAAATCATTGATGACTACTTTGTAGATATCATCCAGTACTTGAGCATATGTGTTGAGATCTAAAGATGTCCTAAAAACATCCTTAGTTTGACATTAATTTATCAACCGAGAATTCATCTTTTCTTTCAAGAATGTCAACAAAGTCTATGCAGATAGTCGTAGAGGTTTAAATCATGTATATAATTTAACTCAAGTAAATCTAAGTCGATCTAAGCTACTTCAATAGTCAAGTTGTTACTCATTCATTAAAAACTCTGAAACTGATAACTCGCTCAACAAAATTGTAATTCAAGCAATAACATACAACGAATTCATTAATCTAAGAAACATGAATCTAATCTGTGAAAACTCTTAATGAATCAATCTTTCAATGATTATTTAACCTACTGGAAAGAACAATGATCTACTGTATATTTAAGAAGGAACAACAAATGCGACTTAAGCAAAAGGAACAACAAATGTAAATTAAACGAAAGGAACAACAAATGCAAATTTGATAAAAGGAACAACGTATGCAAAAAATGAAAGGAATTCATAAGCGATAAACTAAAAGCAATTGGAAATGGAACAACAATCGATAATCTTTAAATGAAACATATATCCCCTGCAAATGAACATCATAACTAATTCATAAAAGAATCAACACACTCACGAATGTATCTTAACTGTTGCAAAGAAATTCAAATCACAGAACTGAAATAGAATTGATACAATTAAATATGAGACAATAACTCCTTTCGACTGGGCTCATGGTCTTTATAAGGTGTTGCTACAAAAAACTCAGTACTCAAAGATGATCAAAACGCTCAATTCTTTCATTAATTCCATAACTGGTAAATCATTTACAACAGACTGTTGTACATAATACTTCAGAGATATTAATGTTTGATTGAATTTATTGGATATTTCTCTATTGTTCACCATCCTCTATATATTACAATGAAATAAGTAAATTAAGCTATCCTGAGGATCGAGAGATCCTTAGGATTGCTTTTACTATTTATAAAGATTACAAAATAAAGGGTCAATCTTCCTCTAAACTACTCTGTGATGGATTCCTTCGATCTTCAATGGCTTATGTATCTTCGGGATCTCTTTAGTTGTCTTGAGGTAACAACAATTTTCCATTTTCTGCATAAAATGACAACAATTCAAACCAAAATTCATAAAATATCTAATATCATTTAATAATATTTCTAAAAGACTTTTTAATCATTTTCTTTCCTAATTACTTCTAATTAATAGAAAAGTCAATAAGGAATATATCATAAACCATGGTAATAAAGAGAATATTTGTACCTTTTTCTCAACTCAACATACCCCCCAACTTACCTTTTTTCATGTCCTCATGCAATCAGAGAGTTTACATGTAAAACAATGATGTTTAAGGGAGGAGAGGTATTTTCTCTAGGCCTCATGAAGCCATTCTTACCTTTAATCTCTTCAAAAGAACCATATTCCTCCTTCTTATGAATTTCATAATTCCTTTGATAACCCTTTGGAGGGTACCAAATGATGGGAGGGCTATACCTGCATCCAATCCAGGCAAGCCCTTCATCCATGATCATTCTGGCATACCTCTCTAACTTGAAGGTGGCTGCATGAAAATTTCTGAAACTAAATGGTCCCTTGTTCTTGACTGCATTTGAGGATACATCCCATCTTAGTTTGGAAGAAAAAATGACTTCTTATTTAAGCTCTCTAAAATAATGTAAACCTGAACGTACAACATGTCTGCGGATGGGAGCTAAAGATTCTAAAACCTTCTCCCTCTTCATGAATGTTCTGTGCTGCATAATAGTATCAAGGGATTTAGGGGGTTCCCCTCTAATCCATAGGTCTAATCCAGTCTCCCTTTTCATGAAAAACTTGCGTTCTTTAGCCCACCTGGTTTGGTTTTTGGAAAAAGACAAGAATGCTTGAAACTGTATGTCCCCAGTGAAAGGATTAGGGTTTTCTTTTCTGTTTTCTCCTAGGATGAAGTTGTGAAGGTATAGTTCACACAGAAAGTATTGTACCCCATCCTCTTGTTCTCTAAAACATGGAACAAAATGAGAAACAATGGTGAACTCAAAAGGTTTTCCTTCTCTAATAGCTTTTACACTTAGCAACATATAACATTCTAATAAAAATAAGGTGTAGTTAGTAGCATGATCCCTGCAAGCTACTATATCAGAATAAACAGAGTAAATCTCTTTGATTTTCTCCAAAGCTCCATCTAGTTGGCCCTGTACTTTATTCACCCTTCCTTTAACTCTATTGAGCTCAACAACGGTCTCATTGTCTGTTGCTGACATGGCTTGAAGTTGTTTTACAACTTTCTGATGTTCTGACATTTTTACCATTTCACTTCTACATTGAGTTAGGGTTTGTTGAGTTTGCACCAATTCTACTTCCAACCTGCTAATAATGGCACCCTATTTAGGGGAATGAAATGCTTCTTCAGTCTGAACAAATGTCTCTATTGTTGCTGGAGCATCTGTCTAGGTTCCTATTTCAATTGTTTCCAAAGGAGCAGGAAGATCTGTAGGGAACACTCCTTCAATCTGAACAGATGTTTCTTCTGTTGCTAGAACCTCTGTCCGAGTTTATATTTCAATTGATGCTAAAGGAGCATGCAGTTTTGTTTGGGTTCCAACAGAATTGGTGTGAACTGTCCTTATGGGGAGTGGATTTCGTCCTTTTACTCTAGGCCTCTTGGATTTCTTCTTCTCATGGGCCTTGTCAGCTTGTTCCAACTGCTTCCTAAGTTGTCTAATTATTTCTTTTAATCTACCAACTTTTTGTTTTAATACTTTTATTTTCTTAACCCTTTTCCTCAATATCTTGTTTTCCTGTTTCAATTTTTTGATTTTATTGTTTCCTTTTCCTACTGTTTTCTTTTGTCTATGGGGAATTTCACGGTCTTCCCCACCTTGATCAACTAGTAATTGTTTCCCTATTTATTTTGGGTTCTCCATTTGTTCTAAAGGATTGTTTACCTCAATGTGAGGTTCTGATTGTTCTATTCCTTCAGAAGATGGCATATCCATATCAGGAAGATCCAAGACTGGGTTTGAATGAGAGGAAGTTAGTGCTTGGGGTTCTGCAAACTTGTCTGTGTCTTCAGTAATTGATGTCCCTAAATTTCTCAGTACTTGAGCCATCTCTACTTCATAAATTCTGAAAAAATGTTTTGTAAGGCTTTCAAGTGATGGTTTCTCCGTCTGTGAATTTTCCTGAGTGTTTTCATGTGAGCGATGTTCTGTTTGCATAGTTTCCTTAGTGATTTTAGGTTGGGTTGTCTTTTTACCCCTTCTTCTTTTCACAGTGGAGGTTTTAGGAACATAAATTGTTCTTTGTCTCTTCTTCTTTGATGTTTCTGGATGTATGGTCTGAGTTTCTGCCAGCTGGATGGGGCTTGCTTCCATTTCAAGCTGGGGTACTGTAATTTCAATTTGATCACTGTCTCCTCCTACCTGGGCTGCCTCAATTCCCTGTGGGGGAATTTCATGGTGGATTTCGGGTTGTTCAATTTGTAGTGGCCTATCGGGCTCAATTAAATCTCCCCAAGTTATTTGTGTATGGCTCAAGGCCTTGTTTACTATTAATTTTACTAGTCCATAGTGACTAATTATATTGACAGGGTCTTTGGGCTTCCGGGTCCTTGCAACAAATTCATGCAACATGGCATTTAAAAAGAATGGAAAATTTATCAATGACCTATGTTTTAGTGTTGCTAGTAGTTTGAGGTGTCACGGTCTCACCACATCGTATCTCCCATCACATGTGATATATATCTATATTACTCCTGCTATCTCCCTCCATGGCTCACTGAGAGCAGTGGGGTTGAGTCCTTTCCCTTTTTTGTCGAATTCTTCTCCTGGTTCCGTGAAGGACTCCATAGCCTCCTTGAGTGTTGTGTATTTCCTGATCCACTGTGTGCCTTTGTTTGGGAGGCATGTTACCTCCACTATAATTTCCTCAGTGACTGGAATTTGTATGTCTCGAATCAATGAGACTCCCCTCTATAATTTTTGGAAAAATGCCAGTGTGATATTTATGTCGTATCCGTGCAATCTGTTGAAATATTTTGTCCACCCCAAACGATGTAAAATTTCCCTTGCTTGGTCGACTACTTGCAGCAATGTGGGCTCTCGGCGGATGCTTCGTCCTCCCATGTCTTCTGTAAACAAGTCAACACAACTATCGTTCCTAACTACAAACTTAATTAGACCAGCTTGTGAGAAAATATTTCCAGAAATGGTAAAAATCACAATACAACAAATGTATATAGAAATATGAATTTTACCATTAATTGTAATCATTATGATCTATCGATAAACATGCAAAATATCCTCCCCCTGATAAATGAAAAGGTCAACCTTGACCATTGATATGTGCGAGCGTAATGATGGCAGTCAGTTTAAGTGAAGGATAATTACTATGCTACCGCCACTAGGAGAACAATCATTACTTAACCTTCAAAGCACTTTAATGTTAATCATGAATGATAATCACACCTTTTATGGGAAGTAAAAGTTTTAAATACTCATGTTCAAATATGTTTAAGGAAGAATATTCCGAGCAATTTAAATTTTTTCACGTTTTATAAATGTTCCACATGCCATAACGTTTTTACTTTCCCTTGTGTTAAATATAACTGGAATGATAGCCCCTTTTCTAAGAAAGGAATTCTAGGAACAAACAAAAAACTTAGCGTATTTAAGATAAAATTCCATACCACAGGCAGAGCCACTGCTGCCAGCAGGCGTCCATAGCCTTGACAGGGTTTCCTTTTAACCCATAGATGATCCTGTATCCTCAATAAATAGATTGAATCATCTTTTCCCAAAAAGGCCACTATCCTAGTTTGGTAGCCAAATAATGACAATGCCCCTCACTAGATCGTAACCTAAGTGAACAAGTTGGCTTGTGATGAGGCCTCTTGTCCTTTGATGCTAAATACCAAAGGCCATTGCCCTAGTGTGGTAGCCATAGTGGGAATGTCACTTATGTTATTCTCTTATGATCATGGTAGGTTGGCTCATGATGAAACACCCTATCCTTTGTGGGAGAAGTTTATTTTCTTTATTTATATTTAATTTTTATTTCCGTCGTTTTTTTTTTTAGGATTTATTGAGGGAGGCTCATCTAATCCTTAACAGTGTGGGATGGCGTAAGAAGTGTAAGAATTCCAAGTAAAAATGTGCCTTAGACTCCTTATTATGATATGAAGGAAAATTATCATTCAAGTATATGTATATATATAGGGGAAATAAACGAACTGTGGTGGTTAAGGATTATGAACAATATTAAGATAATTTAGAGAAATCAATCCAAACACAATTCGGTAAGGTATGATAGATAGTCCACAAAAGAAAATGACAAATCATTACCATGATAAATAGAAGTGATGCTTTTGAAAATTAGTTAGTGAAGGTCATACCCAAAGGAGTGGATAAACGTATCAACATCACGTGTTGTTCATGAAAAATTGTGAATTTCAAGGGAAAGGAACAACAATAAGGAAACACCGCAGAAAGGGACAATAGTTGTTTCTTTTGAGTGAACAATGCTACCCAAAAAAAGGAATGACAATCGCGACAAAGGGGACGACAGTTGTTACATTCGACTGAACGATGCTACCTGCAAAAAGGAACGACAATCACAACAAAGGGAGTGATAATCGCAACAAAGGGAATGACAGTCATTACATTTGAATGAGCGATACGACTTGCAAAAGGGAACGACAATTGCAACAAAGGAAATGACAATCATTACATTTTAATGAATGATACGACTCGCAAAAGGGAACGAAAATCACAAAAAAGGGAATGACAATTTTTCCGTTCAAATGAATGACACTACCCGCAAAGGGAACAACAATCACACAAAGGGAATGACATTAATTATATTCAAATGAATGACAACGATGATTTTCAACTTTTAACCAGCTAATTAAATAATTGAAAACCTCCCACAAACATTTTTGTTTTAGCGAATCTAGGATTGATTAGTCATCAACCAAATTCATTCAATTTTTATGGGTAGGTTTATTTAATGATCAAAGTATTGGATGGTTTTTTAGTGTCATGCATTCATTTTCCATTTACTACAACTACACATATTTTAGTGTAGTCGCCCGATTTTTTGCTGCAGAACATGACATATTCATCTTCTGTGTGAAGCAAGGTTTACATTCGATGGATTCTTCAAAATGCGACAGGAGTAATTTGAAATTTTGGATAAGGAACAAAAAAGAGTGCTAATTATATTTATTACAATCATCTTTTCTAGTTATTATTCTCCAATGTTCTTTATAGTGACTTTCCTAAAAGGTAAAGATCTAAAATCTCAATCAAATCCTTAAAGAAAACTATATACAATATGTACAGTGCTGAAAAAAAATGACAATTTCATGGAACTGAAGTTGTTGGGTTACCTTCCCAGCTAGCTAAAATCTGAATAGTTGGATCATTACTTACTTCTTGGCAAAAGGATTCTTTTGAAAGTGGATGATGGTAGGGTCGTAGCTGATGTCCATTTACCAGAAAAGGAGAACCAGACCCGTCTATGGTAACTAAAGTGGCAGTGCCGTTATCATGAACTTCATTGATTTCATACAGTCCTAGCCACCTTGTCTACAGTTTTCCAAGAAAATCCAGAAATTTGGAATCATAGAGAAGCGCCCAATCACCTTTCTAGAAGGATTTCTTCTTGATATGTTTATTGTTCCAGCTAGATCTCTGTTGTTGAATAACAATTGTGCGTTGAAGGGAAAACATGTGTGCTTCTTCTAGATCATTGAGCTAATGTAAGCATTGTGTGTGTGCCTTCGTAAGATCTAGTCCAATTTCCTAGGCCATTCTTATAGTCTTGATCTCAAATTCAATTGGAAAGATAGGTTCTTTTCCAAAGACTAGATGATAAGGAGAGTATCCAGTAGTGTTACGCCATAAGGAATCTGGAAGCTTGGCTGCCCAATTTTGACTGTATGTTGAGACTATTTTTGTCAATATTGCCTCCAAGACTTTATTGGTACTTTCTACTTATCCGTTTTCCTGTGGATGGTATGGGGAGGTAACTCTGTGTTTAATGTGATAATTGCGAAGAGTGGCCATGATTTTATGTGTTTTAAATTGCGACCCTCTGTCAGTGATTACTTCCCTGGGTAATCCATAGCGTACTAATAATTCAAAGGCTATGGATGACTGCTTCCTTAGTTGTGCTTGGCAAGGCTACTGCTTCTACCCACTTGGTCATATAGTCTATTGCAACTAGTATATAATATTTCTGGTTTGATTTTGGGTTGAAGAGGCCAACAAAGTCCAGTGCCCATCTCTCAAAAGGTTATGCCACCACTTGTGCTTGTAGGGGCATTTCATCATCTTATCCTGGTCGGCCCATCCTCTGGCAGCTGTCACAAGCCTATAAATATTTCTTTGCGTCTTTGAATATTGAGCACCAATAGTAGGCCATATGTAAAACATTATTCCCAGTTCCACTATCTCCAAAATGTCCTCCACAGGGCTCATCATGTCTTGCCTTCAAGACATCATAAATTTCATCATCTCTTACACATCTTTGAATTTGAATATCGAACCCTGTGTGGAAAAGATATCCACCAATCCAGGTGAACCGTGCACTGCACTGAGTGATTAGTTTCCTTTCTCTTGATGAAAGGTGTGATGGTAGTTTCCTAGTTGCCAGATAATTCACCACATCAGCGTACCATGACGTCCTAACAGTGACAATGAACACGTGTTTGTCTGGAAATTGGTCTTCAACTGTCAAAGAGTTATCTGTTTTGGGCACACGAGACAAGATATATGCAATGATATTTTCTCTTCCGGGCTGATCCTTAATGGTGATGTTGAATTCATGTCCAAGGACAGTGCCGATGGTGATATCCGATGCATCTGAAGAGATGTGAAATGGTAATTTCCAGTTTGGTCCTCTTAGCACCAGTGCTATTGAAACCAACCTTTTTTGCTCTGTAAATGCAACATAACACTTATCAGACCACTGCAATTCCACATTACCAGTTAAACCATGTAAAGGTGCATCTATTCTTCAAAATTTTTCTTTGAATCTACGATAATATCCAGCACAGCCAAGGAAACTACGTACCTATGATTGTGTACGAGGTGTAGGTAGATTAAGGATTACCTTTATTTTTGTTGGGTCTACCTTGATTCCATCTACAAAAACATAGTGTCCTAGTACCACACCTTCAGTCATCATCATATGACTTTTCTCATGACTCAAACATAGCCTGGTAGCAATGCATCGTTCCAATACCTTCTCTATATTTCTTATTTCTTGATCAAAGTCAGTTCCATAAGGGGTGAAATCATCCATGTAAACTTTGAGTCCTTCATTAATAAAATCATAAAATATGCTTAAAATAGCTCTTTGGAATGTAGTTGGAGCATTACATAATCCAAAGGGAAATACTCTATATGCGAAGGTACCCCAAGTACATGTAAATGTAGTCTTATCCTAGTCTTTCGAAGCAATCTGAATCTGATTATAACCGCTAAAACCATCTAGGAAAGAGAAAAATTGATTCCCTGCTAAAGTATCAAGGACTTGATTAATAAAATGTAGGGGAAAGTGATCCTTTTGGGTATCTTTATTGAGTTCTTTGTAGTCTACATAGATTCACCACTTCCCATTCTTTTTAGGGATGATTACTAGTGGAAAGGCCCACCGACTATCTGAAATAGGATAGATGAAATCTACATCCAACAATTTTTGTAATTATTCTTTAACAACGTCCCCGAGATGAGGATTCAATCTTCGTTGGGGTTTTCAGATGGTTCAAACATCTTTTTCAATATAGATACGATGTGTACAGAGTTGGGGGTCAATTCCCTTCATGTCAGGATACTCCCAAGAAAAAGCCTGCTGATATTTAGAAAGGATCTAAATCAACTTTTGTTGTTGTTTCTTATTCAAATTGGCATTAATATTCAGAGATATTCCTAGTGCAATTTCGACTGAAATTCTCTTATGGATAGTCGTAGTGGGAATTTGTTGCTCCATCAATTCTTCCAAAGGATATCCCTGTGCTTCATTATCTAGAACAACTTTTAGCATTTGACATGTTGGGTTTCCTATAACAGCTGGGCTGTTAATGAAGCTACTGATCACATCATATTCTAGTTGGTTTTTAAGCCCAATAGATTCTTCGAGTGTGAGGGGATATCATAGGTTCTCTTCCAGATATCTAGGTGGTTGCAACTTCTGATGTATGACATGCATAATTGGTTTAGCTGGATGATACAAGATAAGGTTATTTATAACACTTCCTCTAGAAATTGTCATGTTGCCTGTGCGACATCCTATGTATGCATCTGCCATTGTGAGCCATGGTCTTCCCAATATCAATGGGTGTCCATCGAGTCTACTGCTTGAGTTGATAACTAAGAAATTAATCGAGTATTCCCAAGAGTCGACCGAAATTGCTATATCTTATAATGTGCCGACTGGTTTAACCACCAATCTATCAGCCAATTTTAACATAATTGAAGTAGGTTTGAAAGAGGTGATACCCAGGTCATTACAGGTCTCGATGGTTAGTATATTGATGGCTGCCCCCAAATCCACCAGTGTATTTGGAAAAAAACAACCCTATATCTGAACTGTTACCACAGGATTCCCTGGGTATGTATACTTGACCGACTCTTGCTTTCCTAGAATAAGATCGAACAAATTTCCTACCACATGAACATTTGATGGATCCTTAATTTTTCTTCCGAGCTTCTTTCCACATAATTATTTAATTTTTTTTGCATAAATTGGGATGTCTTGTAAAGCCTAGAGGAGTGGAATTTTAACACATAGATTATTTAGTTCCCTGACGATATCAAAGTTAGGATATACAACTTGTTTTGCTATCATTAGGATCTTGGGAAATGAGGGAGGAAGAATTACATCAAGATTCTATTGTTCGACTATGTTTTCCCCATGTTCTGTTTCTTCTGTTATGACCCTAGTCGATGGTTTTATTGCTGGTTGTATATTATTCTCATTCTCATGTTCTTGATGAATGTTACTTTCCTTGGGAGAAATTATATGCCCTGATCTCAATTAGATTTCATTGCACCCTACAGAGTTGATTTCACCCTCAAAATTCTCAACAATGTGCACGAGTTGGGATGGTATGTTATTAGGATTCAGGTTGGGTTGAGTGGTAGTTGAGGGTGAATTTGAGGTTGAGGATTCTGGGGTAGCTGAAGTGGAGCTTGTAAAGTGGGTTGAGCTTGAGGAGCCATCCCCATGGGTTGATTGGTCATTCCCATGGGGAGCTACCCTTTTTTACTCCAATTGGGGGCTTGGGCAGCTGTGTTAGTCCACTGTGAAGGATAGGGGTTATTATTTGAATTCTACCAAAATGGGGTAGGGTATTGCAAGTTAGGCCAAGTGGGATTTGTGGCTGGTTGATTTTTCCAGGGCGCAGTAGGAGATTGTTGGGACTGCCAGGTGGGGTTAGCAAATGGTTGTCCCTTCCATGCATTTCCATAATTATGTTGCTGATTATACTGCCCAGAAAAGAAAGAAGAGGGATCTTGTAGCATACCTAGGGGACGAGCCTACGATAGGCGACGCTGAGCCATCATATATACCGGTTATGTTTCCTATTCTGCTTCTTTAATGACAACTTTTAATCCTGGGAGTGATGTACATTGTTTTGTTGCATGTTCTTTGGCACAAATGGCGCAATTCCGAACCACATCCAAGGGAAACTCCCTTGAACCATGTTTCCTTATGCATTGTGGACAAAATATGGTCAATGAATGCTATGCTTCTGCTTGTTTTTGTTTAACCTATAGAACATCCAATTGTGTAGTCAGAGTACTCAAAATGTTTGTTTTAAAATTTTCTAGAATATTACCAACTTCTGCTCGGGTGATACCCGCGCTAGTAATGTTACTACTTCTGGTGATGGGAGCATATATTCCCGATATAGTTCGTGTACTTCCATGTGAACACCCGATGCACAATTGGACAATGTCATCATATGTTTCTTGATAAATATCACCTTTTCCCATTAAATTCAATGTTTCTACCCATTCATCCTTCATACCTTTTATCAAAGTGGCTTTAAGTACCTCACCTGGTAATGTACCGTAAGGTGATCAATGTAGGTTATATTGAAATATTTCAATATAGTCTTCTAATGTTTCACTTTCTCTTGCAGTCATTTTAAAGATTTCATCCTTTAAATCCTTGGTTCTACAGTAGTCTTGATATTTTTTAAGGAAGGTTTGTTTCATTTCATCCCATGAATTTATAGTTCCTCCTCCTAGACCCATAAACCATCGTAAAGTTGCTCTTTTCAGGGTGGAAGGAAATAGCTTCGGTTTCTGGGGTTCATATGTGTAGCCATATCCTCTACACAAGACATCAAACTCAAATAAGAATGCGTCAGGGTCCTTTGAGATCAATTCATTGAAGGTTGGAAGATTAGGTAGTGGAATGGCTTTCATTGTGGCATTAGCAACCACATCAACTATAGGATATTCCAAGGTGGAAGTCTGGGGTCACGACTAATTTTGTTGTGCCATCTAGTCGAAAATTTTTGTTGTGCCATCTGGTCAAAAATGTGCCAATAATCCTCAGGAATTTCTTGGTTTGGGTGTTGTATTCAAGGTGATTGATTACTTGGTCCCTTAGGAAATTTAATTACGCTACCTCTATCTGGGATTTTAGATATTCCTTCTCCTATCAGAATCACATGAGATCCAGGTTCAGGTGGTGGTGGGCTTGCCTCAATAATTCTACTAGTTTCCCCTTCTCCTTCTTTCAAATTACAATAATTTCCCTCGTCTAAATGGATGAGAAGTGAAGTATGTGTATTTTTGAAACTTCGTTCAGTACCTTGAGTTCGACTATGAACCTCATTATGAGCTGCAGTTGGTGAGGGATTCAGGTAGAAACTTTTCGAGGTCCAACCGAGGCTTGAGATTCAACTTTTCAGATGATTTCGTCTATGAAAGTGCTTCTTCCAGGGGGCACCGGGCCCTGGGATTTTGTAGTTTTTGGTGGGGGTTTTAATTTTTCAGGTTCTTTCTTCTTAGTCATACACAAAGACACAAATTTTACAACATCTATGCATCAACCAAAGGTAGGTGTTGGCACACACATTTTACTTGTTTCCTACATAGGTTCTTACCTTCCGTTTTCAATACCTCATCCTCAGAGATGCAACCTATGCTACCTTTGACATTCTCCTTGGCAATGGTGCCAAAATGTTGGGCTCTAAAGATGTCCTAAAAAAAAACTTAGTTTGACATTAATTTATCAACCAAGGATTCGTCTTTTCTTTCAAGAATGTCAGCAAAGTCTATGCAGATAGTCGTAGAGGTTTAAATCGTGTATATAATTTAACTAAAGTAAATCTGAGTTGATCTAAGCTACTGCAATAATCAAGTTCTTACTCATTCATTAAAAACTCTGAAACTGATAACTCGCTCAATAGAATTGTAACTCAAGCAATAACATACAACAAATTCATTAATCTAAGAAACATGAATCTAATCTGTGAAAAATCTTAATGAATCAATCTTTCAATGATTATTTAACCTACTGGGAAGAAAAATGATCTACTGTATATTTAACAAGGAACAACAAATGCGACTTAAACGAAAGGAACAACAAATGTAAATTAAATGAAAGGAACAACAAATGTGAATTTGATAAAAGGAACAATGTATGCAAAAAATGAAAGGAATCCACAAGCGATAAACTAAAAACAATTGGAAATGGAACAACAATCGATAATCTTTAAATGAAACATCTATCCTCTGCAAATGAACATCATAACTAATTCATAAAAGAATCAACACACTCACAAATATATCTTAACTATTGCAAGGAAATTCAAATTACAGAACCGAAATAGAATTGATATGATTACAGATGAGACAGTAACTCCTTCCGACTAGGCCCATGGTCTTCATAAGGTACTGCTACGAAAAACTCAGTACTCAAAGATGATCAAAACGCTCAATGCTTTCATTAATTCCATAACTGGTAAATCATTTACAACAGACTGTTGTGCAGAACACTTCAGAGATCTGAATGTTTGATTGAATTTATTGGATATTTCTCTATTATTCACCATCCTCTATATATTACAATGCAATAAGTAAATTAAGTTATCCTGAGGATCGAGAGATCCTCAGGATTGATTTTACTATTTATAAAGATTACAAAATAAAGGGTCAATCTTCCTCTAAACCTCTTTGTGCCTGATTCCTTCGATCTTCAATGGCTTATGTATCTTCAAGATCTCTTTAATTGTCTTGAGGTAACAACAATTGTCCATTTTCTGCATAAAATCACAACAATTCAAACCAAAATTCATAAAATATCTAATATCATTTAATAATATTTCTAAAAGACTGTTTAATCATTTTCTTTTTGAATTACTTCTAATTAATATAAAAGTCAATCAAGAATATAACATAAACCATGGTAATAAGGAGAATATTTGTACCTTTTTCTCAACTCAACAATAGGTACTGCCCCATAGGAATATAACACCACGCAGAAGAAAAACCTGGTAGTCCGAGCTGTAGATTATCAGCTGATCGTAGGACATTTATACAAAATGGGCACATATAGCATCTTGCGAAGATATGTGCTAGAACATGAAAGACCAAGGGTTTTAGCAGAAGCCCATGAGGGAATAGCGGGAGGAAATTACGCAGGCAAAGCTACCGCACAAAAGGTATTGCGCGGAGGCCTATAGTGGCCGACCATTCACATAGATTCGAAGGAGTATTGCCAGAGATGCGACATCTGTCAGAGGGTTGGTAAACCCAATAGAAGGGACGCAATGCCACTATGACCACAGGTAATGTTATAGGTATTTGACAAATGGAAAATATATTTTGTGGGACCAATTATCCCACCAGCAAAGAGGACAAGAGAAAGGTACATTATCACTGTGACAAAATACCTGACAAGATGGGAGGAAGCAACAACAGTCAAAGATTGAAGCGCAGAAACAACATCACACTTTCTATTTGAACAAGTAATCACTAGATTTGGTTGCCCAAGGATTTTGATGAGCGACCATGGCACTCACTTCATTAAAAGTACCATCAAGGCTATGACTTAGGAATTTGGTGTCCACCATCAAAAGAGCACACCATATCATCCACAAGCAAACATAACAATAGAAACATTTAACGAAATCTTGGAAAATGCGCTGAAAAAAATCTATAATGTCAACGAGGATGATTGGGACCTCAAAATACTGGCAGTATTATGGGCATACAGGACCACATGCAAGAAGTTGACAGGACACACACCATTCAAATTGGTATATGGACAAGTAGTAGTGGTGCCATTAGAATTTTTGGTACCTAGTCTGCGCGTAGCATCAATTACACACATGACAGAACGAGGCACAATACAATAGAGACTGAATCGGTTGATGGTCATGGAAGAAGATCGGATCCTAGTAAGGTTCCACCAACAAGTTTAGGAGGCAAGGGACAAAGCTTGACATGACAGACACATCAAGAATAAAACTTTCAAGGAAGGAGACTTAGTGTTGATGTATGACAACAAATCCATTCAACATCCAGGAAAACTCAGAATGCACTGGTTAGGACCGTATGAAGTAAAAACTGTCATAGATGGGGGAGTTGTACATTTGAAAGACTTAGGAGGCACAGAACTTAGAGGGATGATCAACGGGAGCCGACTAAAGCTATACAAGGACAGTCGACCACCCACAACTTGAAAGACACCGTGTAGTAGAAAAAAAAAAAACAGAGGCCACTGAGCTCGATGAACGATTGACCTTTACCACCATGACACTGCCAAAACAAGAAGAACCAAGCCAGACTGCTAGAAAACTTAGATTCAGGACCAGATCATAAAAAAAATCGCAAGGAAGAGAACAACAACTGCCAGAAGTAGTAAATGTGGATGAAATCTCATCGCCAGATACAACATCGGGAAGCGCAACACTTGTGGTAGAAGAAACCCAATAGAAAACACCTACAGGCATGGACATCGATAGGCCAGAAGAGGGGCATGGATGACAGAATGAGGATGCAAGAAGTCCAACACAACCAAAAAACCTTGAGGAAGCTTCGATAGTCAATGGGACGACTCCAAATCAGGAAGAAGTGGTTGAGCCGGAGGAATCACAGACAACCATGTCAGGACACCCATAAGATGAAGTAGTGGAAGATGTCACGAAGCGACTAAAATAGTATACCGAAGAATAACCCATGGAGGCTGGAACCTCGAGTCAGCCACCGCCACGAAAGGACAAGCAACAGGTACCTAGGTCATCGTGCAGAAAACTTGCCGCAACAATTGTTTTGCCATGTATACCAGAAAGGGTACGGGTGAAAGTAGACTTGCTAGGTTATGTTGAGAAGTTAAAATACTCAGACGATGATGTAATGGACACGAACAAGTTCCCGGAGTTTGCGAAGAAAGTCTTCCTACAGATAGTGGGTGTAGAACCATTTGGGGAATTGATTCATCAACCACTCCAGTGGGCAGAAGGATTGGAAAAAACTGGGATTTTAGGGTTGTTGGACCTACCACACTTTGGTAGAGGACAATATGCAAACAGTTGATGGAGGTCACACATGGTGGAGATTTTTGGCTAAACAAGCTTGTCTCAATAGACGTAGAGCTCATTGCTCACATCACAGGACTGCCATCATAGGGCATGGTCCCCGCACAATTCCTTGATGATAAAACAAAGGAGAAATCACTCACTGAAGAGATGAAGAAGAAATATGACACTAAAAGGGGGATGCACAAAATTATTATTAAATGAATCAGTGACAATGCGAAAAGAATGGCCACAAAAATAATGGCCTACAAGCTGCTCAGAACATGCTGCAAGGAGGAAGTCACATCCAGGGTTGTCGCAGCTACAACATAGTGTGTTGAGGGCACCACGATCAGTTGGGCCCCTTATCTTTTGAATCTGTTTCTAGATGGCTGGAAGGATGCATAGTGTTAGCGATATTTCTTGCTCAGGGGGTTGAATTGCAAAGAGCGGGTCAAAACCCACTTATCCTAAGTTTTAGGCGCAAGCGCATCTGCATTAAACATGAGTCATTTTTGGATGGTTGGATTTTGCGTGCTTAGATCAATGGCGCACAACAAATTCCGGACCTCCCTTGCCTTTCGACCTTTAAGCGGGGGGGGGTCCGGAATCGCGGGCGCAACTCTCCAGTGGTCCAAATGAGCATGCCCGGATCAACAACGATGAAGACCATTCCGGACCCCCCCCCCCGCCTTTCTACCTTTAAGCCGAGGGGGGGGTCCAGAATCGTAGGTGCAGTTTCCAACGACCGCGATCGAGGAGCCCAGATCAACGGCTCAGACATAGCCCTGACCTTCTCAGCTGCCCTATCTTTAACCCGCATGGGCCCGCCTCCCGCCTTGTCATCTTTCTGCCCGCCTTTCCTTTATCTCCATGTGTCACCGTTCACCTCCCTCTCACACTTCCAGATGGCCTTTCCCCCGTCTCATCATCCATTTATCACTCGCCACGTATCCTTTTCCCCCCATGTCAGCCTTTCGCCGCATTAAACTTGCCTCGTCCATTCACCCGCTGTCTCTGCATATATCCCTAATGACTCCTATCAATCCTCGCCACCTCTCTCACCTCTCATCGTCCCTTTCTTCATCCTTGTGGTCGTGGCCCCGTCATTCCATAATCTTACCCCACTTCCCGCGCTGGCCTCCATAGCCATCCCTCAAGCTATTCAGTTATCCCAGGTGGCAACGTGAGGGGTCTTTCATATCCCGAAGTGCTGAGTTGGCCGGGCCTTCCCCAATCCCAAGAAGCAGTTATTGAAGCGGTTGGTGGTGGTTAGACATCCTCTCCGCCATAATGGGAAGTCCTGCATTGAATTAAAGACACGTCGATTCGCCGAATAAACTATCAGAAGACTGATCGCGTCTGCCATAAGTTGCACGATCATTCAAAGATTGCAGTTCCGTGTTGTCAGAAGCCATGCAGACGCAAAGATTTCAATGCTACGTCTCAATCTTGTTGCTATTGTTGTTTTGAGTATATGTAGGCACTTTTGCCATTTTTGTATCTATCGATGGTAGAGCTAAGCTCCCGACTGTAAAGTTTCAGCAAATACTCTGGTTTCCTGGTTATGCCTCTGTG
>SNQJ01S0124829.1:32766-44432 GCA_010110895.2 Picea sitchensis | reverse complement strand
CATGTAAAAAAAAGACTTGGAAAGTAAAATAAATTGCTCCTAGCCACTCAAACTTGTCTTAAGGACAAGTGGGGAAAACAAGAAATAAATCAAATACTTTGCAACCTCAACAAAGGCACAAGGAGGAGGACAAGCATACCGGTTTTGTGCCTAAGTGGGTGAACAAAGAATGAATAACTTAAAAAAAACAATAAACCTAGCCTCTCAACCTTGTCTTAAGGACAAGTGGGGCAAACAATTAGATGCAATAAAAAGAAAATAGACTACCCATCCTTACGATTTTGCATGGGTTTGCTAAGCCGAACCACTTTGGAAGGTGTAGGCACAATTATTTACAATGATTACAAGATAAATTATTGAAAGTTGAGAAGAATGCAAGCCCAATAGACTCTCTTGGGCTGCTTACAATCTAGGAAATAGATGAGAGAAAAAAGGGGTTTTGTTACCCCAAGTTGGGAGGCTCTTCTTGAGTGTTTTATGGCTCCAATTGGGCAACATCTCCCCTTGTCTTTGCGAGAATCTGCAAAAATCAGCAAGCTAATGCTTGCTGGAAATGCCGTAAAATATGCGAAACAACTCAAAAATTTCTGTTAGTGAAAAACATAAATTTTTACTATAAAAATCTGAATATGAAATATGTATTTTATGCCTATTTCAGAACAAAAAATAGCCTCAAATCCCAAGAAAATGATAGAAACTATAACATAAATAAATGGAGGAATCCCGTGGTTGAACAAACAAATTTCCAGATGTGAAATTTGCTTCTCCAAACCCTTAGCGACCTGGAAATGAGTGAGATTTTGTTACAAAACAACAAGGGGGTGAGTACATGAAATGGAAATTCCAAAATACTTTCCAATACCATACAAATAACTCAGTAAGTCTACAACAATACTACCATAAACTTACCCAAGAAAAATACTTTACTTGGATCTCCTAGATTATATTTGAAAGCAAGAAAAACCCACAAGAAACTATGTCAACAATATCACCTCAAACCAAGACCATGAGGAGCATCAAAGAGACTCCCAATGCACCATGAGATTCCCTCCAAAGCTTTTCTTTATTCCAAAAATTTGCATGCAAATACTTGCAGCAAAAAATTACAAGAAGAAATGAAGAAGAAAGAGAGAGGAGTAGGAAAGATTTGGGCAGCATAAGTTTGCTCTGAGAATAGATTGGAAATGAGGGAGGGGTGAGCATTCTTTTATATCTGGGAGGCAAGAGAGAACCCCTCTTGGATGAGATCCAAGTATCACTCAAGCAAGAGAAGTTATCATCTCAAGGAGGGGCGCACTTTTAGGGTATTGGTATGGTTTAGGGTTTGAGGGTTGAGTGAGGGAGAGGGGGAAACACCTTTTCACACACCCAACCACTAAGTTAGAACCTTAGGGGGGCACACTTTTCCTAGGGAGAAGTCATGTTGAGGTAGTGGCTAAGCAAGGGGGGTTGGGTTAAGTTAAAAAATGACTTTTCTAACCTAGGAAAAGGCTTAGGAATCATCTCCCACTCATTCTCATGACTTTTTGCTCATTTTACAATTTTTGGCATTTTTACTTAGCCAAATTAAGCAATTAAATTGCTGACTCAAAACTGACTTGGACTCCTCATGGACAATGACCTAGCAAAACTTGTCCAATTGAGTTGAAACTTGTCCATTTCTTTTGAGTACTCACACCCCTATCAAAATCCCCTAGGACCAATTTTTTTACATTTTTACATCAAATTTAATTAAAATTACCATTAACTGGGTAATTTTAATAAATTATAAAAAACTACTTAGACTCGACGGAATTCTGCAAGACTCTGGAAGATGTTTAGCATGGTCATTCACAATATTCCTAGACCCTAGTCACCCCTTGGGCTCGATCATTAGAATGCCTTTCACCACTTTGGAGGATTATTCTGAGTGAAAAACTCAAGGGTAATTAAATTTACTCGAGGATAAAAAAACACTCGATGAAAGGACTTCCCTAATGATAAAGTCCTAGGCAACTAACTAAAATATGACTCATGCTAACTCATTACATTATTATCCCACGCAGGGGAGCGGACATTCCGATTACAAAAAGGCGTGCCGGGTGCAAAAATTGCCTTGTAGAACCATAAAGTCTTCAACTTTGTTGCACCATCAGGTACATAGCTTCATGGCACATGGAGTTGACCCCCTAGTCGAAATAGGTGGTCAACATTTGGCTCCACATGGGGACGTGTGTTCGATCTTTTTGAAGGAGAGCATACGAGAACTTCAAAATCTACAAAACAAAATGCTCACCAATATCCAACATAAATACATGTATAAAAACATTAATCAAATAAATGAAATGCTATTGACAATAATTACAGAAATAAAATGACTATAGACAATAATCACAAAAATGGCTATACAATGAAATATATTCATCAAATGAAATGATACAAAACTTAAAGAAAAGGAGAAAGGTTAGAAATACGTTACAAAGGGTGCCCCTTTGGACACCAAGTGGCCCACATTTGAAAAATAGCTTGAGGATCCACCATCCAAATGACTAATATGGAATGAATTAGGACCATGCATGCAATGGATGAAATGAAACCCCAGATGTCTGAAACATCCATGTCCGGGATGACTTGTTGAAGATCCCTTTCCAAGTTTTATTGACTTGGAGTTTCTTGTGAGATTGAACACCCAAGAATCATGCATCTTCCTTTACTTGACCAAACTTTGAAGTTTGGCAAACCTTGTGAAACTTTGATAAACTTCTGCATATGACCATCATGGTGGAAGGCCAACCACTGCTCATAATGATATGAAATTGATAAACTGAAGTTTCCTTCCATTCTTCCATTATTCTGTATTAAAGTCCTCTGTTGGTTGAGAGGTTGGAAATGAGCATGTCAAAGGAACCACTTCACTGTTTTCATCAAGGTTGTCGAAGATCTCTTCTGAAGAGATGGGTTCTGCGGGAGGAGGGTGGGGATTTGAATCATCTAGATATTCAACAACTTCAAACTCAAATTCCTTTATCTCCTCTAGATCAGTTACTGGCTCATCTATGGACTCATCCGGAATTTCCCTATGAACTTCCCTTTCTTGTTCACTGTGAAGCTCAAGCTTTATAGGGTCAGGATACTCAATACAAGTATGTGTACTGACAAGTTTAGCTTCCATGATCTCTAATTGATCTTCCATGGCCTCAAACTGTTCTTTCATGTCCTCAAACTGTTTTTTATGGGCAAACTGCATGGCCTCACACTGTCTTGCATGGGAAAATTGCATGTTCTGAATGATTTCTTTAAAATCCTCAATGGGATTTGTTGGATTATCTATCTTTATATCTGAATTGATTGTTTCTATATCTGGAGGTTCCATCTCCTTCCATTTTTCTAGAAAGGCATCAATCAATTCATTGTAAGTTTCAATCTGATCATCCCCCCACCTTTCTAAAAAAGCATGCATCAAATCCTGTATGGTCTTGAACTCATTATCATCCGAATCATGAAACCAATCATAAGCATATTCCTCCCAAAGAGTCAAGACAAACAATTTCATTAGAACATCCTCATGAATAGGTGGATCACACCATTCATCAATACAGTGCCCAAAGGCTTTGATATGGGCATTAGCATCACCATGATCACGAAAATCAGGAAAATTTTCAATAACTATTTCAGGCAAATCATGAGGATAATCAACTATTCTTGAAAAATCAATAGGTTTATAAAAACTATCCATTTCTAAACCAGATCATTTAACAAAAAGGTCTACAAAAAAAAGGTTCAGGACCCAAAAGTTACTAAGGATCCAACGAGAAAGAAAACTGGCTAACTTCGTCCCAAAACGTTTTCAAGTTCAAGGATGAAGCTAAGCAAGCCACAAGTTCCTTCTTGAAGAATACTTTGTCAAATTATTTTGAAGTGGAGTCGCCAGATGACCAAGTTTATTCTGAACAAACAAGATGCATCAAACAAAGAAAAAACAAGAAGGAAAACAAAAGTTGTAGGATTATTATGTACAAATAAGAGACGTGCATCAAAGATTGCTTCTCCTCCAAGACTTTCAAGTAGGCTACGAGGAGCAAGAGGATTGCTCTCGGTAGAATACTTCAAAGAATTATCAAATGGAGTCACCACTTGGAGACTAAGCAATGTTGAATAACACATCTCAAGTTTTAAAAAAATTTAGGGCAAAGTTTTATTACTTAGTTTTTAAAGAATTAATTAGAGTAAGTCGTTTTAACCAAGGATAAGAGACTTATCCCCGACAACGACGCCAAAGATGTTGCCGTCCTTATACACACCTACAAGCGTGGAGAAGTCTCCAACCCACTTGGTGTGTCCTTGGAGGCACAATGCCTAAGTCCAAACCCACTGTCACCTCAACTTGGACTTCTTCCGTCTAGGCTCATTCCTAGGGAAGCCAAGGGGGTAGACCCTACTTACTATGTAAGTTGATTAATGTGATCTAGGAGTTAATTTTGGTTTATTAAGTTAGGGGAAGACTAACCTATATGACAAGAAGCAATGCAAATGCAAAACTTTCAATGACAATCAGACCTTTCCCTAAAAAGGCAACTAAGACTAGTGCCTAAAGATTGGGTAAAGGGGTCAATAAAGTTTGTACACAAAGAAAAGAATTAGATGAACTATTCACAAAATAAAGAATGTAATCTACACTTGAGATAAATTACAAAATGAAATATATGAATGAAATATGCTAGGAACAAGTATACAATAGAACTAACTAATGAGATAATAACACAACTATGTAACAAAACTAAAGAATGATTAGACCAAATATACAGTGAGCATGAGATAACCAAACATGAAAGATGTAACTTGAAGTAACTTGCCGATGAAGCTAGTGCGCAACTTATGAAGCAATAGGACTTGAGGTAAATCGCCCAAGGGAGACAATGCGCAAATTAGAAAGTAGAATTCCCAAATAGAGATGGTGCACAACCTTAGAGATAGATAGACTTGAAATAAAATGTGCCCAACTTGAAAGCAAAGTACTTGGAAATAAAGTTGTTAGTAAAGTAAATCACATGAACATGTAACTGCCTCAAACATAAAACTTGCACAACTAAAGATAAATGAAAATTGAAGCATAAGTGTTGTGAAAGTGCTGTAGGTAATTTTTAGGAGAATTTTAGAGCCTCTCTTTGATTAGGGGGATTAAGGTTTTAAGAAGCAAGCCTAGACCATGTGTCTACCCCCTAGACTCTTACCGCTTTGGCCAAAATGATTGCTGGGTGCTCAAGAAGAAGGGCAAACAAGGCCCTTCCCTAGCTCCACAGGTCAACCCAGATTACTTGGGCGCTCAAGCAGGGGGACACCTAGTGCCTTGAAGTCATCCCCGACTTAGCACCCCCTGTAGCCTCCACAAGCACCCTTTTTGGTGGCGAAAGTTGTACCAGTTTGGATGCCTAATTAGACTAGATAAATTCCTTCCAAATCTAAGCCACAAGCTATGATTAATTACCAACTTGGAAAGATAGATTGCTTAAGATACAAGATTGCTTCCAACTTAAATAGATATTAACAAATTAAACACGAAAGTAAGCCTTACGATATTGCATGGGTTGGCTAAGCCACACCTCTTTGCAAGGTGTAGGAAAAATAAATCAATGCATGTAAAGAAAAGACTTGGAAAGTAAAATAAATTGCTCCTAGCCACTCAAACTTGTCTTAAGGGCAAGTGAGGCAAACAAGAAATAAATCAAATACTTTGCAACCCCAACAAAGGCTCAAGGAGGAGGACAAGCCTACCGGTTTTGTGCCTAAGTGGGTGAATAAAGATTGAATAATTTAAAAAAAACAATAAACCTAGCCTCTCAACCTTGTCTTAAGGACAAGTGGGATAAACAATTAGATGTAATAAAAGGAAAATAGAGTCTAGACTACCTCTAGCCTTACGATTTTGCATGGGTTGACTAAGCCGAACCACTTTGCAAAGTGTAAGCACAATTTTTTACAATGATTACAACAAAAATTATTGAAAGTTTAGAAGAATGCAAGCCCAAGAGACTCCCTTGGGCTGCTTACAATCAAAGAAATAGATGAGAGAAGAAAGGAGTTTTGTTACCCCAATTTGGGAGACTCTTCTTGAGTGTTTTATGGCCTGAAATGGGCAACACATCCCCTTGTCCTGGAAAGAATCTTCAAAACTCAGCAAGCTAATGCTTGTTGGAAATGCTGTAAAATATGCAAAACAACTCAAAAATTTCTGTTAGTGAAAAATAATTTTTTTTACCATAAAAATCTGAATATGGAATAAATTTTATGCCTATTTCAGAACAGAAAATAGCCTCAAATCCCAAGAAAATGATAGAAACTAGAACAAAAATTAAATGGAGGAATCCCTTGGTTGAACAAACAAATTTTCAGATCTGAGATTTGCTTCTCCAAACCCATTTGCAAATGAATGAGATTTTGCTACAAAACAACAAGGAAGTGAGTACATGAAATGAAAATTGCAAAATACTTTCCAATACCATACAAATAATTCACTAAGTCTACAACAATACTACCATAAACTTATCCAAGAAAAATACTTTGCTTGGATCTCCTAGATTATATTTGAAAGCAAGAAAAACCGACAAGAAACTATGTCAGCAATATCACTTCAAACCAAGACCATGAGGAGCATCAAGAAGACTCCCAATGCACCATGAGATTCCCTCCAAAGCTTTTCTTTATTCCAAAAATTTGCATGCAAATACTTGCAGCAAAATATTACAAGAAGAAATGAAGAAGAAAGAGAGAGGAGTGGGAGAGATTTGGGCAGCATAAGTTTTCTCTGAGAATAGATCTGAAATGAGGGAGGGGTGAGCATTCTTTTATACCTGGGAGGCAAGAGAGACCCCTCTTGGATGAACTCCAAGTGTCACTCAAGCAAGAAAAGTCATCATCTCAAGGAGGGGCGCACTTTTAGGGTTTTGGTATGGTTTAGTGTTTGAGGGTTCAGTGAGGGAGAGGGGGAAACACCTTTTCACACACTCAACGACTAAGTTAGAACCTTAGGGGGGCACACTTAGGGTTTAGCTTAGGTTTTCACTTTAATTTTAATGTTTGGCTAAGTTACTCACCAAGGGGGGTACACTTTTCCTAGGGAGAAGTCATGTTGAGGTAGTGGCTAAGCAAGGGGGGTTGGGTTAAGTTAAAAAATGACTTTTCTAACTTAGGAAAAGGCTTAGGAATCATCTCCCACTCTTTCTCACGACTTTTTGCTTAGTTTACAATTTTTGACATTTTTACTTAGTGAAATTAAACAATTAAATTGCTGACTCAAGACTGACTTGGACTCCTCATGGACAATGATCTAGCAAAACTTATCCAATTGAACTGAAACTTGGTCCAAGGGTATAGGGGGTCTCTTTCCATTTCTTTTGAGTACTCACACCCCTATCAAAATCCCCTAGGACCAAATTTTTACATTTTTACATCAAATTTAATTAAAATTACCATTAACTGGGTAATTTTAATAAATTAAAAAAAATTACTTAGACTCGACGAAATTCCACAAGACTCTGAAACATGTCTAGCATGGTCATTTACAATATTCCTAGACCCTAGTCATCCCTTGGGCTCGATTATTAGAACGCCTTTCAACACTTTGGAGGATTATTGTGAGTGAAAAACTCAAGGGTAATTAAAAATTACCCGAGGATAAAAAACACTCGATGAAAGGACTTCCCTAGTGATAAAGTTCTAGGCAACTAACTAAAATATGGCTCATGCTGACTCATTACATTATTATCCCATGCACGGGAACGAACATTTCGATTACAAAAAGATGTGCTGGGGGGAAAAAATTGTTTGGTAGAACCAGAAAGTCTTCAACTTTGTTGCACCATCAAGTACATAGCTTCATGGCACATGGAGTTGACCCCCTAGTCGAAATAGGTGGTCAACGACTGCCATCTTTGTAATGTAAATTTATTTTGCAACCATGATCTACTACAGATTCCATGTTGAAATATTGTAACTGCAAAGAGTATTCTATTTATTATTGATGTATTATTCATTAGATCAATCCCCTTTTGTGGATTGATCATGTCGGGTATTATAAATTACCAAATCCCCTTTTGCGGATTGGTCAAACCCTAATTGTAATAGGCTAAATGAGAAGTTGGCCCCATAATATATTAAAGTGGTTATAACCACCCAGAATGAGAAGTCAACCCAACCATAATATATTAAAGTGGTTATAACCACCCAGAATGAGAAGTCGGCCCAGCCAGTGAAAAGACACCCCAGTTCAACGCCTGCCAGATTGTATAAATAAGAGAGGCTAGCGCCTCATTTGTACACACACTCACTTGATGATCACAGCGCAAGTCTGGAGCTGCAGTTGGAGAAGAAGAGAGAGAGAGAGGCGCACTACTTGGGAGAAGACTTTCTGTCTTGTTTGGTTTATTCTCTTGGCATTGTATTGGCTATCTATATTAAGGAAGTTTTGCTGGGTTTTCTCCCCCATGAGGGTTTCCCAGGATAAATGATGTGTCTCTTGTGATTGTGTATTTCTCAGTGATCCTATCTATGCTATGGTTATGTAGTAAATTGAAAAGAAACCTAATAATAGCTTAAACCTTAACATGGTATCAGAGCCAAGCTGAAGAGAGCATCTTTCACAAGAAGAAGAAAAACGTCACTGTTACCGTACATGAAAATTAAGGCTTTTTATTGAAGAAGGTTTTCAGCCTCAAAACCATCTAGAAAAAGTGTGCCCTAACCCAAGGAATTATTTGGCACCTTCAGCGCACCTTTTCAGTGGGTAGATCTCCCGGAAAGTGAAACCCTAGTTTTCACAAAGTTACCAGAAGCACCAGAAAACCAGAAGTACCAGAGTACCATAAAACCAGAAGCACCAGTCCAGAAATCTGCTGATCAAGTTTGAGGAAGAAAAATTTGGATTTTCAGAAATCTGACTGCACCAGCTTACTCGCCTCAACTCAGCGCATCTATCCTCTGGATCAGAATTTCAAAATTTGAAGTTTGAAAAATTAGGGTTTCCTCATAAAACCCTAAGTTGCAGTTGCAGTCTCAACTCCCGTTGCAGTATCAATTGCAGTTCCAGTATTAGTTGAAGTATCAGTCGTAGTACCAGTTGCAGTCACCCTTGAAGTTTTTAAGAGTTGGTGATCATTACCGCTACTACCAGATGGTGCCACTACCTGCTAATGCCGTCAGAGGTATGTACTCACACATGTTTAAACGATATTTGTAGGAGAAGGGACCTCTTTCCATAGATCTAGAAGGATCTCAAGATCCAACACATACAGAGGAATAATGCAACCCATGTGTGATTATTCTGATATGCATCTATTTGTTATGACATTATTTTGATCAGTGTTGCATGCTGTAGCTATGACCATCATTCTAACCCTTGGTCAAAATTAAAGTCAAGGTATTAGATGGATGAAAGATGAGATCATAGAGTTTATTCTCTAACCCAACCTTTTGTCAAGATAGCATATTGTCTTAGTACAAGAAGACAGGTTGAAGAAAGCACTCGTCATCTTGAGTGAAGAAGACTTGAGAGAAAAGCAACACACTCATTCTTGAGGACAAGGCTCCAGGTTCCAAGTTTGATTAATTAAGTTGATAAGATTCAAAGTTGCACATGACAAGTTGATAACTAGTCTTTGAAAAGTACCATACCTGGTAGCATGTGAGCATATTGAGATAAATGCTTAATGTAATCATTTGTCTAATACAAGCTAACATCTCCTCTAGGAGAAATCTCTTGTGTTAGTTCCAGGTTTCCATGGAGGAATGTTTGATCACAACACTATAAGAGTGTTGACCTCATTTCGTATTGTATTTCTTACTTTTGATCTTTACTTGACAGGTCACAAGTGATAGCTCTAAAGGAGCTATTGTGATGATTATTTGTGCTATTGCTTCATTATCAAAAGAACATTATTCTTGCTTGTTGTTTTGTTGACCTTGTTTCAGGTCACAGGTGATAACCCTGAGAAAGCTACAGTGAAGGTTGCTGAAGGCAACATATTATATGAGACATGAAGCAGACTATGTACATGACCATATACACTCAGAAGATGAAAAAGAAGCTATCTCTTGAGTAGAGTATCTCATATAAAGATTGATTGAAAGGAGCAGAAGGCTCCAAAGATGGCCAAACATTAGAACGAGAAGCAGATCTCGTTTGAAGCCAGACTCTGTCTTTCATCTTTAGACTTGGTATTCAACACCAAGTATACCTTGTAAGAGATGATGAAGTCCTTGTAGACTCGGAAGAAATCGAGAGTAAGCCTGATCTCAGAAAGGATCAGATGAAGAGACAACTCCCAGGATTGGGAGACAGATGCTGTAAGAAGACTAGATCGTAGCTTCAGAAACTTCTAGGAGATATGAAATCTCCTGGGAAGATTCCCTTGTTTCAGTAACAGAGAAGGAAGCTAGTCAGAAAGACTAGGATATGGATTCTTTCGTGAGACTAGAAGAGAAGTCAATATTGACTTCCAAGATTGATCTATACAGATCAAGCATGTCGCAGATGTACAAAGCCTGATGTGTGTCTAGAGGATTCTCCCAACAAGAGGGAGAAGACTATGACGAGCCACTTACTCCAGAAATTGAAGAAATAGTTCCACTATTTATGAAGACAACCAGAACAACTATAATTCATATATAGTATGAGATGCATGGGGAGCAATCCCCATATTTAAAATTGAGTGGCAGTTGGTGCATTGCATTAGTTGGGTCATGGAAACATGACTATGATAAAAGATAGCGTTACCTCAATGAAAGAAGAAGAGCTATCTTCAGTATCAGTTATTGAGCCACTCTTAGTTTTAGATGAAGTTGTTGCCATGATGGAGTAGAGGAGTTACTCCCAAATTTCAGCAGTCACAGTGAGAATGGAGCAACCATTCTCAGCTTTAGAGCAGGTGCAGGTGCAGAGTCCCAGTTCTAGAAGGAATAGTTGCAAAAAGAGGAGAGGACACACTCTCAAGCAGTGAGACAGATAGTGCTTTGCAAAGAGCACATAAGAGCTAGTAGATGATTGTGCAGATTGAGTTGCAACTGAGCAAGCGTACCAGATTGGTACAATGTAATGAGAAACTTTGATTTGAAGATTGAAGATAGAAAGACTCAAGTCTGCCAGTTGAAGGAAGCTCTGTACGTGTTGAAGAAAGCTCCTAGAGCTTGATATGGTAGAATTGACAGTTTCCGGAAGAGCTTGGGCTTTACCAAGAGTAAAGTTGATTCTAACCTTTATCTCAAGGTTATGAATGATGAGCCAGTGATGTTACTACGATATGTAGATGATGTATCCTTGATAAGATGAAGAAAAGCTCATCACAGATTGCAGAAGAAGCTCGCCACAAAGTTTGATGGAAGACCTAAATGCATTATTTCTTAGGTCTTGAGGTATGGTAGAGCCCAGAGAGGATCTTCCTTAACCAAGGGAAGTATGCAGTTGAATTCCTGAAGAGATTTGATATGTTGGAGTGTAAGTCGATGAATACACCCATGGAAAGAAAGTTGAATCTCTTGGTCAACACTTCGTTAGAATTGATTGATGCCACGCTGTATAGACAGATCATTGGATCGTTGATGTATCTGACGAACACCAGACCAGACATCTGTTTTGTCGTGAACACCTTGAGTCAGTTTCTGGTAGAACCCAGACATGTTCACCTAGTTGCTGCAAA
>SNQJ01S0124829.1:2504-26545 GCA_010110895.2 Picea sitchensis | reverse complement strand
TGTTTTATTTTTAGGGTTGTGATTCTTGTCACATGGTTAAATTTATAATTTAAACATGTGACTTTTATTACAACTTAACTTAACCCTAAACCCTAACCTTGCCCTAACCTTTTACTATATAATGGACCCTACCCTCTACTAGACACTCACACTTACACTTCCTATTGTTATGTTAGCGTGGGGCTCCTAGAGTGTGCGGCCTCAGTTCTGTTGTTGAGAGCGTGGAGATTCCTTGCGGCCTCAGTCCTGGTTCACTCCTGTTGCAGACCTGTAGTGTGTTGCGGCCCTAGTCTGTGAAGGAGTCTTGTTGCTGATCTGTAGTGAGTTGCGGCTCTTGGTCAGTGGAGGATTACTGTTGCTGTTCTACCCTCTTCTGCTGTAACGACTCCTTGAGGGCTGCCATCCTATTGTCTGTTGTTATGTGTATGCTCTATGGTGCCGCTGCTTGCTGTAGACTTGCTTGCTGAGGTGCCGCGTCCTGTTGTTGCTTGTTTGCTGGGTGTCGCACCCCTCCCTAAGGATGCCATGACCTCTCTATTAGTGCCGCGTCCTCTCCCTGCCAGCTGCTAACTGTTCCAGCTTTTGTTTATGGGGTTTTAGAGACCACTGTGGTGGCTAGAGTCTACACTTAGTGCAGTGTTCCCAGATCTGAAAGTCTCCATGTGAAAGGGTTTTGTTTTGAGGGTTTTGATCTCTTTTATTTAGTGGTCTTATTCCCCAAACCCATTGACTTAGTGGTTTGAAAGTTCCTTCATTCTTGGCATAAAAGATCTTATGTAGATCCATGAACTGAACCTTTAACTGAGCATAACTTTCAGGACCTATTTCTATTGTGGTGGTGTGCTATCTTCAGAGGTAAGGCAGGTACCAGGTATGCCTTCTAATTGTTTCAGATCTGAGTTCACAATAAGATTGTTTATTAGACAATGTATAGATCTATAGCATGTGCTCCTTGTTTACCATTTGAATAAGCTTTGCTGTTATAGATTTGATATTATAGATCTGTTGTTATATATATTTGTTGGTACATTCAGAGAGCTGTTGATAACTGTCTATGATCTAAGTATGCAGATCTATTGTGGTATCTAAAGGGCTGCTAACACTGATCTGAAACTTGTTCTTCATAGAGACCATTTGTTTTCTGATCCTAGATTAAAGCACTACTGTTAAGAGTTGAACTCTACTTTTCTGTTGCTAATATATGCCATAGATAAATCTTTCTATATGTTGTTGCCTCTGTTTAAGTTCCAGATCTGAGTTGAGTGTTTTAGTTACAGTGTTTAGATCTGTTTCTTAAATCTGAGTTTAAATGCATATGTGATCAGAACTCCTCTATTAAAATTACTGAAGTCTGTTTTACATGTGAATTGATTTACAGATCTAATTTGTCTTAATTATAGAAAAAAATTAAAAGAGACTAATATTCTGCAAACTCACCCTAAATCTAACAGGATTGAACAATGAAAGGATGTGTAAGGATCAAATATGATCATTGATTTGTTTCTGTGAAATGAACCGTTGATCTAGTTTAAAGGTCAAATTCCCGAAGTGAATGAGGACCGTTGATCCGAGAGGGACACGCATCAATTTATTGTCAACTCCAGAAGTTTGGCGTATGGGAAAAGCGAGGCTTGAGATTTGAAACTCCCGGAGCCCGGATCACAAAGTAAATCTCAGTCGTCGATTTAGGAAGGGTAGATCTGATCCGCAGACTTGAGAGGACAGATCTGAACCGTCAATTCAGGAGCACCGTCAAGATTGTGAGATTGACGGTCCCGTCACATTGCGGGGCCAGAACATGCTCGTGTCTTAATTTTTCGTGAGCGGGCCGCAATTGAAACCATGGTTTTGGAGAAAGGGTGCGTGGCAGCTAGAGGTGGATTGCGGGGAGAAAAGCGGTTGATCCCAAACCACCTTTGGACGTGCCCGCAATCGCGTGGTCACATGAGATCATCGCCCAAGGTCATATCAAGAAACGGAGCTAGTGTTCACTGGACCGAGATCGGTAAGCGCCTTTTGAATAAGCATTTGGTCACAACCATGGTTACATCAGCGGAAGAGAAGGGAAGGAGCTAGCATTGCTAGGCTCCACCTCGGAGTTTCGCGAGTTGGGAAAATCAAGGTGACTCGCAGTCGATCACCCGAAACGCGAAATTGCGAAACGCCTTTTTGGATAGGCGTCTGATCACAGCTCATGGTCAAGTGAAAGGAAGGGGCTTAACAAGAAAAGCTAGCGCCAGTTGTGAAGTTTTTCTCAGGAAGGGAAAAGGTGCCAAAGGGATGAGCACGCAAAGGTTCTCTCTGTAACTGTCAGAACAGACTGATTGTAACTGCCAGAAATGGAGTGATTGCATCTGCCAGAGAATTCGAAGAGCTTCAGGGTGATCGCCAGAGGAGTTGAAGAGTCTCGAGGTAACTGCCAGTGGAATGAAGACTCATCATAGAGACAATTGACAAATGGAAAAGTGTCGAAGACTGTAACTGCCAGAGAAGCCAAAGAATCTCTGGACAACGGCCACTGATGAAGAACAGACTCAACATAATCACCAGAGAGGACGAAGAGTTGAGTGTATGATCTGGTCGAGGACTTGGCATGATAAACATACGCAGAACAGAGAAGAGATGGTTGCTTCTTTGGATAGTTATTCATGCGGGTAGAAGCATGTTGTGTGCAGCAGCTGAAGCACACAGAAGAGGCATAGCGCATAGAATGGAAATGGTGCACAGAGCATAAGACTCAAAAGAAAAAGATAGAACAGAGATACATATATGAGATAGGAAGAGAATACATATATTGTATAAACTTATTTTTCGATTCATTGTGTGAATAGTTCATAATTTTATTTCATTTTGTTGAGTTATCAAATTTATGCTAATATTGGAATAAGTGAAATCTTTAGGCATTGGTCTAATTGTGGTTTAATAAACAAAGGTTTGCTTGTCATTTAAGGATCGCATATTGCATTGTTTGCTTGTCATTGGGTTGGGTAATACTAATCAATAAATCAATTAACTCCTAGAACTAATAAATTCTTCACATAGTTTAATAGGGTCTTACCCCCTTGGCTTCCCTAGGAGTGAGCCTAGATGGAAGGAGTCCAGATTGAGGTGATAGTGGGTCTAGATTCGGGTTTGTGCCTCCAAGGACACACCAAGTGGGTTGGACACTTCTCAACGCTTGTAGGTGTGTATTAGGATCGCAACAGGTACCTCAACACATGTTTTTCTACTATCCAATGTACATGTCTTGGCTCAACCATGTACTGACTCAAAGTGTTCATTGCAAAACATATGTCCGGCCTGGTGTTAACCAGGTACATCAAGGATCCGATCAATTGTCTGTACATAGTGGGATTTGTTAGAATGTTGTGCTCGTTTAACCATAAACAATGCTACACCATTTCTACCCAACCATAGGTACCAAGCCACCCCCGAGCACCTTAACCTTTAACAAAAAGAATGATTTCGGGAAGCCTCACTAGAACCAACAGATAAACCAGGGTAGCAAACCTTCTCCGGAGGTAGCGCACAAGATAAAGTACCAAAAGACTGAACAGAGAATTACTGCACACCTGCAGCTATTGCAACTCCTCCTCAACACTTGCGCCTTGCTTCTGGATGACTGAGTGTGTGTACAAATGAGCTGGGGTGCCTTCTATTTATACTAATCTGGTCAGGGGAACAAGTGTCTCTTCAAGCAAGGTCAACCTATCCTTTTCTGCGTATAATACTTCAATATTACTTATTCTGCTGAGTCGACTTGTCTTCCAAGGTTTTCACACATCTGTTTAGGTTTTCTCTTGCTTCTGGAATATTCTATTCTAGTCAAAGGTTTATCCACAGAGGTTAATACCTCCCGCAACTACCAAAACATCAACACTCCCTCTTAGCTAGGGAGGTATTTAACCATGATGTTCCCTTATGGTCTTCATAGCCTTGCTCGCTATGCCATGATCCTCTCGTCATGGTTACGCATACCATGCTACTGGTAGCATCATTACATCACATATGGCTACACCCATGTGGACCTGTCAATCTCATCTAGGGTCCACAACGTGCTAGAGAACATTGGAGCTACACCTCATACTATGTGTCAACATCAATGTTGCAAACATCAGCATCGGCAAATGATCGTCGAGGGTCTGGAAACAAAAATATCAGCAACATCGGGGAAAATATCGAAAAATATAGGAAAATGTCATTAGAATGAAAAACAATGTTGTAAGAATGAAAATATCGAAAAATATTGCCAACCCTGATTTTGAAGATAATATCGCAAACATTGAGATATTATCGAGATGTTGGTAACATTGGTCAACATTATCGTCATGGGCTACACTCGCATGACATGCTCACCCATGGCTACACCCATGTCCTGAGTATCATCATTACTATTATCATTATCCATCCATCTCACATGGCATGGGCAAGACCTACATGGTCTTGCAGACCGGTAACATCACCAGAGCTACACAGGCTATCTCATGGATGGTAATTTGCTTGGTGAACTAGGGTTTGATCTCTCTCTCTCTTGGAATTGGTAAGGAAAATCTGCATTTGTTAGTTCTTTCTTGTTTGTTCTTGGTCATTGTTGGTTAAAACCCTAGGAGGAGTATGTTGTAAACACCCTCCATTAAGCTTCATCTTATTTGCTACTAAGTCATTTTTGGCAAGGGTTGCTCGGAGAAGTACAAGTGTGTACACCCTCTTAGATTTACCCTAGTTTGATTGGCATGCCCTAGGGAGTAAAAGGATTTACACCCCTAGGGATCTTGTTGATCTAACTTGTATTTTAAAAACTCCATTCACTCATTTTTAAAGGCACTAATCTGAAGTTTGCATTGGAGAAATAAATTGTTTGCCTTGGTAAATGTGATTTAATGAGATATTGATCTTGTTCAAATTGGAAACTTTTCTGCATGTTAAGATCTTGTCAAGACCACTAAGGCATCTTGATTGGCTTGATCTTCTTAGAGCTATAACTCATTAAAAGCTACAGCCATTAGGGCTGCAGTAAATCTTTCTTTTGCTTACTTATAACTCACATTTCAACCGTAAAAAATTGCTAATAATTTGCCAACATAATCTACTAGTCCTAGTGCATCTTCTGGGTGGATTTTTCGCAAGTTTTGGTGGCTGATTTTTCTGTTGTAACAACTTGTTTGCTACAGCCATAAGGCTACAAATATATCTCTGCAATACATGTTTACAAAAGCCTTACATTGATGCTAAAGTCTTATGCTTTTATACTTGAGTTGTACTAGTGTTTACTAGTTTATCTCTTGCATTATCTACGTGACTTTTAGCATCTTATCTAGCACCTTTATCAATTGTTTCTTGCTGATATATATCTTTGTTGACTGCTGCAAATAGGGACAGAAATCTTAAATTGCTTGTCCACCTAACATATAGCTTGTACACTTGGCTTTTCTTGTGTCTTGGGTAGGTACAAACACTTTCCGTAGGTACTCAAAGACTTAGCAACCTTAAACCACTCCCAAGATGTGTCATCAAAGCCATCTTCCACTTAGCAACTTGACCATTAGGGGACATTCATTCCATCGTCTCACTTTTCGTCTCATTTCCCCCTGGGGTCACCTGGGATTCCCCGCTTGAGGTGACCACTTCACCTCTAAAGTGACAGAAATACCTATCTAAGGTAATAGTGGGTAGGTGTTCTCTTAGTTGTCGCCATCTTGTGGTTTGGGTCGGGTTTTTCCCAACCTACAATTTGTTCAACAACAGTTACCATTTTACTTGCACGCAAGATCAAAGTTTTGTCCTTTTCAAAGTTAAATCTTAAGTAAACTTTTATTGCATGCAAAGATAAGTTAGAACTAGTTTTTACATTAAAGTTTCATGATCTAGCATGCTTCTTTCTTCAAAATTCTAAAACGCTAGAAGTAGTTCTTTTTCTAAGGGCTTTAAATCTATAATTGGAAAACTTAGTGCTACTTTGTTTGCTGTCCTAAAACAGTAAAAAAAAACACTAAGAAAGTGTGTTTAAATCTTACTTTCTTGGTTTCTAACTCACTAGTTTATCATAGGCTCTCTTGAATAAATTTTGCCCATCTTCTAACATCTTTTTTGCAGGTTGTCCCAAAATAATTTGGGGCATTTTCCTCCATAATAAATTTCTTTTTTTTGCAGGTTATGTGAACAGCCAGGGGAAAACGCTGCCCGTTTTCAAGGAATTGGAACTTCCGAGACCAATCGAGGCACCTAACTTTCTTCTAAACCATTTTTTTCTATCATTTTGTAAGTTTGATGGCCCCCCACTAATAAAAGGGCCACAAACGTTCTTTAAAAATCATTGTAACCTCAAAAGAATAATTGGACTACTCAGCGCCCATCTCAATTCCCCCTACCTCGAGAGGAGTTGTCTCTGTGTCTCATTTTCCTGGTGTGTTTCATGTCCTTTTCATTCCACTAATCTAAAAAGATAAAAATCAATAATAAAGTAAACACACAACACCAGACAATATTTGATTAGTTTCCTTTTGTAGTTTAGTTAGCTCAGTTTTCTTTTCTGCAATTTACTTTTCAGCATTTCTTTCCAGTTATTTCATTTTTGTTAAATTTATAAGCAGCTGCGAGAGCCATTCTCCTGGAGGATGGCCAAGACCCTAGCTAAGATCTAGGGCCCCCAGTGCACTCCTGGGGTATTTGGTCTGGGACCAAACAGTCAGTGCCATGGCAAAAGACCCTTCTTAGGGCCCCCAGTATATGACTGGGGTTCTTGGTCTGAGACCAAGCTGTTATAAGACCCTAGTTGTGATCTAGGGCCCCTGGACTAGGTCCAGGGTACCCATGCCTGGGGCATTGGGTTCTTGGTCTGGGACCAAGTTGATAAAGACCCTAGCCATGTCTAGGGCCCCTGGACTGGGTCCAGGGTACCCATGCCTGGGGCATTGGGTTAGCTATAGCCAGGCCCTGGATCTGTCCAGGGTACCCATGCCTGGGCATTGGGTTTCTTGGTTTGGGTCCTGGGACCAAGATGTTAAAGACCCTAGATATACCTAGGGTCCTCGGACTGCCCAGGTGCCCAGTGCTGGGTTGATCCTGGTCTTGACCTGGTGTGGCAAGGCCCTCAAGAAAAAGTCTTGGGGCTACTTTGATCTAATCAAGTACTTGATGGTACATGACTCTCAAGAAGGACATCTCACAAGAGGGATAAGTCCCATATGCAAGGATGGATAAAGTAATAGGTTCACCATAGGATATGAAGGAATGAGTAATGCCACCTTGCAAACCCTCCCTACCCTTTGGTTAATTGAGTTGGGGTTTTTGTTGGTTTATTAAGGAGTACTGTTTAAAGTTAACACTGTCACATGTTTAAATTTGAATTTAAAAATGTGATTTTAATATTAATTCCATCTACCTAACCCTAAACTTCCCCTAAGTACTATTTAACAAACCCCCCTATCACCTTCTAATTAGCTATTCATCTATCATATGCTAGCATTGTTGTCCTATTGCTCTCTGTAGCTCATGTGGCTCCCTTGTGTGTTCAGCAGATCCAGCCCCTCATTATACTTGCAGCAGGTCCGGCCTTCTCTTGTGGATGGATGTACAACCCTCCTCTCATATCCGGCTCATTCTTTTGATTGCTGTTTAGAGGTGCGGCCCCTTGTGTGTTCAGCAGATCCGCCTCTAATATGTTTTTCTTGGTAGCAGATCCCTCATTATACTTGCAGTAGGTCCCTGCCTTCTTGTGGATGATGTACAGCCCTCCTCAGATCCCAAGCCTATTCTTTGATTGTTGTTTAGAGGTGCGGCCCCTTGTGTGTTCAACAGATCTGTCCTCCCTTTATGCTTGCAGCGGATCTCCTCAGCAGGTCCGGCCTCCTCTTGTGGATGGATGTACAGCCCTCCTCTCAGATCCGGCTCTTTCTTTTGATTGTTGTTTAGAGGTGTGGCCCTGTTGTTGATGTTTGAAGTATTGGAGCGGCCTCTTGTCTCCTTGTTGTTGCAGCAGTCCCTTGAAGTTTAGCCGCGGCCTCCTCCTGTTGTGTCCATCCTGTAGCTGCTGCCTTTACCTTTGATGTGGCTGCCATGAGGGTTCTACCTTGTGGTTTGACTGTAGTACATATTGCTGACCTCTACCCTGTGTGGCTGCTGTGACTGTAGTTGACTCTGCCGTGGGTGATCTGGTTTCTGGTACCTCCTGTTGCTGTGTGGCCCTCTAGCTAGGGTAAAGTTTTTGTGGGGTACAGTTTGCTAAACAGATCTGCCTTGTCACTGTCATTTTAAGGGTTTGCCTACAGTCCTGTGTTTTGCAGTTTGAGGGTTTCTTGGGTAAGGCTTTTGGCTGGTAGGGTTTGGGCCTTCTTTGTGTGGTTCCCTGTGGCCTCTAAGCTGGGTGGCAAGAAAAGTTCTTTCTCATTCCTTGCATACAGATCCATCATAGATCTATGGACTGGAACCTTTGTCTGAGCATAATAAACTGGATCTACTCCTACTGTGGTTACTGTGCTACCTTCAAGGTAAGTTGGTTGCATCATGTATGTATCTTACTTATCTCTTTAGATCTGATCTGATTGTTATTACAGAACTGTCTAGCTTTGAATAGATCTGAGGAAATGTCTTTGGCAAAATGATTGATATAATTAGTTAGATCTGAAATCTGTGATTTAGTCTTGTAGATCTATTGATATGATCAGATCTGTTCTTTACTACATTGAATCAGAGTATTACTATTAGATCTGAGTTTACATTTATATGTGATCAGAGTTTTCTATTAAGTTGTTGCTGTCCTTCATAAGATCTTCATACTATGTGTTCTCTCTGATCAATGCTACAGATCTAGTTGTTTTTGATCATTGAAATTTTAAAAGAGTTCATTGCTTTGCATTTTCACCATAATCTAACATGGTATCAGAGATGGCAGGTATTCAGAGCTCAGTTCTTTAGTTCATGAGCTCACACAGGTCCAAGGACTCAAGATTTATACAGCTCTGTTCTAAGCTTGTTGTTTTAAAAGGGTCTTCCATTTCTGTCAACCCTAAAGACAAGTTAGAAGGAGTGTGGAAGGGCAGTTTTCTGAAGAATTCATTCTAAGAGAAAAGTCAATGAAGGACAGCTTAAAGATTCATTGAGTTAAGGGACTTGAATAACAATCCAGAATTAATCAAACATATAGATTCTGACTAGCTTGAGTGTGCAGACATTCAAAAGTACAAATCTAGTTTTTGCTTTGTGTCTGCTTATCTAGAGTAGTCTTGTAATGTGTTGATTTAACTAATGTGACTTAGAGTAGCAAGGAGCTACGCACAGTTGCTTTATCTTCGACGAAGGTCCAATACAAAGGCACAATGAATGATACATGTTAAGGAGAAAAGACAAACTGCTAGAAGAAATTGGTTTAAATGCAAACTAGTCTTTATTCTTGTGATCACCAAGGTGACATACAACATAGGAAGAATTCAGTGTCCGAGGAGTCAGTATGAGGAAGATGTTGATGAAACGTATGCTGTGCAACTGAAGTGTTTAATCACACAAACCTTAACACAAAATCTTTTGGGATTCAAGCAAGTGTTATTGACCTAGATTCCACTTTTGGGTTAGTTATGAATTGCTCACTTCAATCTGTTGTTAAGAGTCAACGTTGATATCCAGAGAACAAAGGTCAGGCCTAACTCTCTCATATATGTAACCCAAACTTTTCTTAAGAAAGTTATTGTTTGACACAATCAGACTCAAACACTGTGCTGCATTTACATATACTGTACATGGTTGTTCAGCAAAGAGGTCATTGAAAATGGTCAATAGGCCAACATGTTATTTGATATGTAAACCATTGTCTTCTTCTTCCTAGAATGACTATCTGTATTTAATGATTATTTTAGATATTACTGAATTTATCTTTCTGAAGCTGAAGAGTGAAACCATTTCTAAAAGTCTTGAGAAGCACTTTCAGATTTTAAGATCTGAAAATTGGGAGTTTTTGAAACCAGTATTAAAAGACAGTTGATCCTCAGCAAATTGGCATGGCTGTAAAGATGAACTATATATATGTGAAGCTGCAGAAGATATGTTGTTTAATCAAGATCTGCCAAACTCTCTTTGAGCAGAAGCCACAGGTACAACTGCCTACATCCAGAACAGATGCATGCATGCAATCCTAGAAAATGAAACTCATGGAGATGCTTTCTCTGGTAAGAAACCAGAAAGTAGGACACTTGAGAGTGTTCAAATTGTTCAGTTTACATTCATATGTCTAATAGAACCCTCAGATAAGAAAGGGATCTTTTTGTTGGACACCGTAAGTCTTCTGAGGCTTACTGAATCTTTATCTCAAGACAGAAACAGTTGTTAGCTAAGTTAGCTTTCCATGAGGAAGTTGTTCCAAAAGATCTAGAGAGTTTTTAGATCAATGGTGAGCCAGATCCTCCTCTGCTAACCGACTTCCGGGTTTTGACTTTCAGAGGGAGAAAAGTCATGATGATCCAATGGATCAAGATTCAGTACTAGAACTTGTTGAGGCATTAGGGAGAGGTCTCTTGAAGAACCTCCTTTCAAGAGAAAACTTGCTTGATTAAAAAAAAAAATTCTACTACAAGCAGAGAAACTTACAGGAACTTTCAAAGAAAGAAAAAGGCCTCATAGGTTTGCAAGTTATATTGCTTTGGTAAGTAATATTAATGATACCGAACCTTCTTTGTTTGATGAAGCTAACATGTTGCAGGTTTGAAAGATGCCATGTTTGATGAATACAAGTCCATCATGAAGAATACAGGGCTGGGACAGCTCCTAAATATCCCAGGCATATCACCATTCCATTATACGTAGTTGTGCACCAAGAGCCGTGTATACTACTGCATACCATTTCTCTTGCTTCTTTATTTGGTTGGAAATTGCATCAAATAAATGTAAAGACTACTTTCTTTAATGGTAAACCCGATGGGTTTATAAGTATGCAGCAGAAGAGTCTCAGTTAGAGAAAAAAATTTGTATGGTTTTAAACGGGCACCTTAAGAAAAGTCAATCGTCTGCGTAAGAGGGAACTCAGTTCATAGTTCGAAATGAAAGATCTAGGACTAATGCATCAATTTCGATTTATAAGTTTGGCAGAAACCAAACAAAGTCATATTTTCCTTGAGATAGGAAAATATGCAATATACGAATTAAAGAGGTTCTGTATGATGAATTGCAGGAGTATATAAACTCCTATGGTTGCTAATTTAAAATAAGCTGCATGACTCAGACCTCGTGGATCAGATATTTGGTGGATCCACCATGTATAGGCAACTCATCGGGTCTTTGATGTATTTGACTCACACTTGACCCGATGCTGTAAATGCTCTTAGTTGGTTCATGTGTCAACCTAAACTTATACACATGATCGCAGTAAAACATATCCTAAGATATGTTCTGAAGACTATAGCTTATGGTCTCATATACACATCCAATGGAGGTGTGTTTCCTGCCGCATTCGTGATGATGGACAAGCAAGTAGGGATCGAAGAGTAGTACTTCCTGATATTGATTCAGCTTTAAGGTTCACATGATTGTTCAAATAGGGGAAACAGGTCTGTGAGGCTCCAAAGCAATCGCAGATAGGCGATTATTATCGTCAAGAAGGCCGCCGGGCAGAGAAGCAATGTGGCCATTTTAATAACCCACAACTATCTACTGTGACGAACAGAGCTGTATTAAAGCTCACTAAGAACCCGGTATTTCATTGAAACACATTGAGATGAGATAATATATCCTGATACGATTCACAAGAAAGTTCTCAAGATTCAAGATGTTCCGGTCGTTGGTAATCCAAGAGCGTATATTTTACTTCAAGCCACCGTCTTCGACAAAGATTGCATACTGCGGACAAGCTTCTCCTGTAGTCAGAACGCCTTTCCTCGGTCAGAGGGAGTGTTAAATTTTATATGTACCGCGAGAGTCATTCTCCTGGAGGATGGCCAAGACCCTAGCTAAGATCTAGGCCCCAAGCAGCATCTCCCCTGGGTATTTGTCCGGACCAAACAACAAGCATGGCAAAAGACCCCTTCTTAGGGCCCCTGGTATATGACCAGGGTTCTTGGTCCGGGACTGTCAAGCTAAAGACCCTAGCTGTATCTAGGGCCCTCGGGATCAGGTCCAGGTACCCATGCCCGGGTATTGCCTTTGGTCCGGGACTGTTGATAAAGACCTAGCTATAGCCTGTGGCCCCCGGACTGGTCCAGGTAACGGCGTTCAAGATTGGTTTCTTGAACCGGGGACTAAGATGTTAAAGACCCTAGATATCTCTAAGGCCCCTGGACTGGGTTCAGGGTAACCATGCCTAGGTATTATCGATCCTTGGTCTCCGACCTTGGTGTATAAGACCTCAAGAAAAGTCTTGGGGCTACTTTGATTCAATCAAGTATTTTGATGGTACGTGACCTTCCTTGAAGAACGACACAACCACAAGAGGGATAAGTCCCATATGCAAGGATGATAAAGTAATAGGTTCACCATATGATATGAAGGAATGAGCAATGCCAACTTGCAAACCCTCCTTTACCCTTGGTTAATTGAGTTGGGGTTTTTGTTGGTTTATTAGGGGTACTGTTTTAAAGTTAAATATCATTACGTTTTAATTTGGAATTTAAACATGTGATTTGTAATTAACCTATCTAGCCCTAACCCTACCCTAAGTACCATTTAACAAACCCTCCTCTCACCTTCTAATTAGCTATTCATCTATCATATGCTAGCATTGTTGTCCTATTGCTCTCTAGCCTGCTACTGTGGTGTTCGCCACAGATCCTACTCTTTCATTATACTCTGGGTGTTGAGGTCCTACTCTTCTCTCAGGGATGGATGTACCTCCCTCCCATCCTGGCCATTCTTTTGATCGCTATGCCTAGAGGTGCGGCCCCTCAGGTGTTCAATGATCCTACTTCCCATTATGTTTGCAGCATCCTCATTATACTTGTAAAACAGTCCTACTTTCCTCTCAGGATGGATGTACAACCCTCTCCTCATATCCTGGGCCTACCTTTTGATTGTCGCTTTTAGAGGTGCTACTGCGGTGTCTACAAGCAGATCCTACTCTCCCATTATGTTCTCATAGCCAGATCCCTGCTATACCGGCAGCAGTCCCATTCCCTTCAGGATATTTTGGATGCCCTCCCTCCTCGCATCCTAGCTTTCTTTTGGATTATGTTAGAGGTGTGGCCTCATTGCTGATGTTTGAGGTGTTGGAGCCGCCTCTTGTCTCTTTATGTTGTTGCAAAGCTAGCCCCTTGAAGCTTCTAGCCGCCGCCTCCTCCTCGCCAGGTTCATCCCGTAGTCACGCTTTACCTGTATGTGGTCGCCATGAGGGTTTACCTCAAGTGGGTTTGACCGTGAGTACATACATCGACCTCTACCTCCGTAGTCAGTTTCGACTGCTCCCCGCCAGGTGATCCGATTGGGTACCTCTACCGCCGGGCCGTGTGACCCTCTAGCCAGGGTAGATCATGGGGGTACAGCCATAAAATGACCGGGCCTTTGTCACCGCCATTTTGGTCACACAACCTGTTTTGCGCTTTAGGGTTTCTTGGGTAAGGTTTTGTTGGTAGGGTTTGGGCCTCTAAGCTTGGTGGCAAGAAAAGTTCTTCATCTCGTATACGTGATTCATCATAGATCTATGGATCAACCTTTGTCTCGAAAGCATAATAAATCGGATCTACTCCTACTGTGGGAGCACATTGTAAGCAATTTCAAGGTAAGTTGAGTGTCTCGTGTATATATCTTATCTCTTTTAGATTTGATCTGATTGTTATTACAGAATTGTCTAGCTTTGAATAGATCCGAGGAAATGTCTTTGGCAAAATGATTGATATAATTAGTTAGATCTGAAATCTATGTTTAGTCCTTGTAGATTCATTGATATGACTTATTTTAATTTTACTACATTGAATCGTGAGTATTAACTAATTAGATCCGAAGCTTACATTTATATGTGATCGAAGTTTTCTCTTAAATCGTTGTTGTCCTTCATAAGATCTCTTCTTCATACTATGTGTTCTCTCTCTAATCAAGTTACATATCTAGTTGTTTTTGATCATTGAAATTTTAAAAGAGTTCATTAATTTGTACTACATCTAACATTATACCAAACCATACCCCTCAAGATGCCTCATGCAAAAGGGGTTGGACAAAGCAGGATTTAGTTTAATTAGGGATACCTTTTAAGTTGCTATTGCTTTGATTGGGAACCATATAGAGATCATGTGTGAAGTCAAACTGGAACTTTGAGATCTAAGTTTTGCCCATGTTGGTCATCCTACATCTCTGTTGAACTTGTTGGTGAAGTCATTTCAGCTTCAGCAAATTCCAATTTGAGGGATAGCCTCTTAGAGGACAAATCTAGAGAGTAGTTTCACTCTAGTACCTACCACAATACTACTGTAAATAAGTAGCTTGCAAAACACAGGAGTCACCACAATAACATTAAACAACTCTTAATAAATTTAAAACAACACTTGCCATCTCCATTGCATTTACATTTCAACAGCACGTGGTTATCTTGCAAATAATTCACTTGGCACTAGTCTATAATTTCCATATATTTCTTATCATTTCCTTTAAAGCACTTATATCTATTTCAAGTTAAATCTTCATGCAGCAACTTAAGATTTGGGTACCTTGGAAAGTGGTCCCCATGTGCTTATGAGTCTCTGTCAAAGGGGGAAGACTATTACCCTCAGACTTTACTTTATTATTCTAATTCCACTTTGACTCAGAGTTTTAAGTCAAAGAGGAATATGTCACTTAAGTCATAAGTGACAATTAATCACAATGTGGGTGAATTAATAGATATAAAGCAACTAAGGAAAGCGGGTTTTCTTAGTGAGATTATTAGAGTTGATCTCACCCATCGATTAGACTCTACTAGATTCCACCTAGTCATTGATCTTTAGGGTTGGTATGAAGAGGCTAAAGAGTATAAAGGCATTTTGAGACTCATTCTTCACTGGAGAGTTTTGGGAGTAAGAGAAGGGGACGATTTCTTGGAGGAGAAAGAGGGATGACTTGGCGGAGGGTTTGAGCAAAACCCTTGAAAGCTTGAGTAGAGGCTCTTGTGTTGTTTGAGTTTGCATGGAGAGTATTTCCATGGAGTCTTTTAGCCTCACTTTCGAGAGGGAGCATGCATATGGAGGAGGGACGGATCTTGAGGAGGAGGGTGTATTTATTATCCATCATTTGTTCATCAGAGGAGGACGACTTGTCACCTTGAGATGAGGTATGATGCATATAGGTAGAGGAGAGCTTGGGTGCTTGCTTATGTGGAGAGAGGCATTCGGTTTATGGCTTAGTTTATTTCTGGTGATCATTTCGACTAAGAGGGGGGTGCACATGTTGAGAAGACCGGCAAAATTTTACCCGGTAGCAGAGCATGTTTGGAGGATCTCGAAGCCCCATACCCCTGCTGAGAGGCAAGACAGGAGAGGACATTCGTGGGAGGGATTTTCATTGCTATCATGAGCTAGCGCTCGGCCCAAGTATTTAGGGCAACAAAGGGAGAGGGTGCACTGGGCACTTCTCTGGTTTCGCGGGCAAGGCCTCGAGGAGCTTGCTATGTGATACAGGTTCCATCAGATTCTTTCATTACTTGCTCGATTCTCTTTCTTTAATCATCATTATATGCATGCATATCCAAACTAGTTTTCCCTGGGTTTTATCCAGTTGGGTCATGTTGACCAAAAATACCTGTGGTAACAAAAAATGCATGTGTTGGGGTCTTTAGATCTGTTTCATTTCAAATAAAGATCTTTAGTAAGCTACTCTTATTTTAAGATGCATGTGCTAACTGGGTTACCAAACTATGCCTTGTGAGCACCTAAAATTGGAAGTGCAACCATAACAAATCAGCAAGAAGTTCTTGGATCGCTGGCTGTCCTAAAACAAGAAGAAACACTCTTTACATACCATTGAAACTAGAGCTCAACCTGGTCAAACATAGACCCAAGAGGCAGCTTGATAGGACTTTGAAAATCTTCATGGTATCAAAGTCAGGTGGGTTTATTTTTGAGCAAATTTTGCATTAAAGATATGGTTGTCATTTACATCTTCTTGGCAGATTTTTGAGGACAGCCATTGACTCATTCGGTGGTAGTTAGAGGGCAGAATTTTTCAGAGGATGTTTGGGCAGTTTTACACTCGACAAATTTTCACACCAAGGACAGGAGTGGGGAGGCTGAAAGCCGGACGACCCTTTTCACACCTAAAGGATTGTGAGCGAGCACGTTCTTCAAGATTGGGAGCATCAGAGGAGCTGCCAGCTGGAAGACACATGTCAAGATCTCGGGATGGGCAGGAGGGATGTACAGCTCTGGCTAAAGAATTGGTCGCCTTGAAGGCTTTGGTGATGGTCTTTGTCTTTAGAGGACCCTGCTTTCATGTGGGATAAGCCTAGGGGAAGTTACCCTCCCATCTCACACCGACCACTGGGTTGCAGCTCCAGAGAGGAACAATTAAGCGCAGGTTCATATGATGTTGTGAGAGATCACATTATTCCCCACTCTCTGATCAAAGACTTGTGCATACGAGATGCGGGCATCTTTGTGCAAGTTAATGGTGAGAGCTCTAATGAGAACCCGAAGATGGTTCTTCATGACCACTGTGGCATCTACATGCTCGAGGATGAGTCAGCTACTTCATTCCTTGGTAGATACACACAACCGAGATGAGTCGGGCAACCGGCCGGAGAGGTTGTAAACCCTAACTCTTTGGTGAGGCAAGCCATGAATAGATTCACCAAACCGGTGGGGTCCATTTGTAACGGGCATTGTTTCCGGTGGAGGCGCCTCCAAGACAAGAGGTGAGGTGGGATGACTTCGTTGAAGAGGGAGATAGGCTTGTGGGCCGAGACTTCTCGGATCACATCACACAACAAATGCACAGGACGCAGAACCTCGCCTTGGGACAACCAGCGCAAGAAGAAGACCGGTGGGGGAGGTTGGCAGTGTTCCAAGTTTGGGGCCCCACCACGTGGAGGAGAGAGCAACAACAAATGTAGAGACATGAGCACAAAGGGAGATGCTTGTTTGTGGAGAGATGGGTCACTATGCAGACAAAGGTCCCAAGAAGAAGAAGAAGCAGATGAATAGCGATAGCAGAGGAGATAGAGTTCGAGAAGAAGTTTGCGAGAGAGTGTATTCATTAGCTACTTTATTCCAAGTATTACACCTCCTTCCAAAGATTAGTTTGTAGACCGAAGGATGAGGATCACCAAAAACAAAGAAGGGATTCAAAGGGAGATCGTGACTCGTCCCTAACATCTTCAGAGGGTGATTGGTCCACCCAAAAGATAGCTACAAGCCAGAAAGGCCGAAGGCATAAAGAGTGGGTGCTATACTGCACCGAGGATGAGGAGGAGAGAAGTGTGGCACCATAGAGGCTCTTGAGCCTCACATGGTTTATGAGACTGGCAGATCAGGTTCTAGATCCATTTTAGGTGGAGGTGACTTGGCGATAGGCCAATTTGATGACTCTTCGTGAGAGACCAAGAGGGGGAGACACTTGAGAGATGCCAAGAGTAGAGACTCTCGGTGAGAGGGGCCGCAGGGAGGAACCCCTCAGGATCATGGACTACTTCTCCAGGTGATGCCAAGATCTAGGCACTGGATAGATGGAGAGCCGCCATCACAGACTACAGCAAGATTGGAGCAAGGCATTGCGACAGAGTCCACTCTCAGCCGATCAGCAGGCCAAATCCATACTCACCTCCCAGCATATGCCAGGAGGCAAACCATGTCCGGGTGTGGACATATTGGTGGTGACTTCCAGCACTTTCCCTCAGAAGAGGAGTGTCTGCATTTGGGTACCTTGAGTGGTCCCCATGTGCTTACATGAGTCTCTCTAAGCACAAAAGGGGAAGACTATTGCCCTTGTAATTTACTTTATGATTCTAATTTCACTTCAATTTAGAGTTTTAAGTCAAAAGTGAAACATGTCAATTTTAAGTCAGAAGGACAAATTAATTCACAATCGGGTGAATTAATGTATGTACAACTAAGGAAAGCGGGTTTCATTAGTGAGATTTTGGAGCTGATCTCACCTATCGATTAATTTGGCTAGATCTAATCTGTGCCATTGATCTTTAGGGTTGGCAAGGAGGAGGCTAAAGAGAGGGTAGGGCATTTCGAGACCCATTCTTCACTTGAGAGTTTTGAGAAGAGAAGGGGGGCTTATTTCTTTGAGGAGGAGAGGGGTGGACTTCATGAGGGTTTGAGAGAAACCCTCGAGAGCTTGAGGAGAGGCCTTGTTGGCTTGGAGCTTGCACGGAGAGTATTTCCATGGAGTCTTTTAGCCTCTTCAATTTTGAGAGGGAGGCTTATATGGAGTGAGGCGATCTGAGGAGGAGGGCTGATTTATTATCCATCATTTGTTCACCAGGAGAGTTGGGACCTTGTCGCATCAGATGAGGTCCGACATGGGGTGGAGAGGAGAGTTTGGGCTTGTTTCATGGAGAGACATTCTCCACATGGCCTCACTTTTATTTCCGTAATCATTTCGCTAGGAGGAGGGCCCACACCCCAAACCCTAAAATCCCAAGCTTCAAGCCCCGGAAGCTCGATCCAAAGTGCTGTCTGAAGCTCAAGCCAGATCACTTGGAAGCTGGGCCTGCCTTTTATACTCCATTCTCGGATTGCTGCCCTCCTCAAGCCAGCCCAGAATTTTGTGCTGGCTCCAAATTGGAGCACGCCGGAGGGGGATCATTTCATGCTTCTAAGGAAGGCCTCCACACGCCTGCTGGGAATGAGGTGTTCAAAAGGTGTGAGGGTTATTTGGTTCCATTGTGGTTGGCCAAAGAGGTTCCCACCTCCATTTCAATTCAATTCTATTCAATTTGTAATAAGAATTCTTAAAGTAAAAGTGACATTCCTTTTACTTAAATTTTTAACATTTACCATTAATTGTTTCCAAGATGTTTGAGAGTGGTTCCAACCCCCTTGGACTTCATATGGAGAAATTAGAATTTTAGGTCCCTTTCAAAATTCAGCAGATTTAATGGTTTTTAGGATTTCAAGAATGGTAAGATTGCAATGCCTAATCGGATTCTATCATGTATGAGTGGTATGGAATCGACATTTAATCAAGAGAACCAATCCCTTTATGTACCTCGGATGTCTAAGTGGTAATTGATCGTTTCAACTCTTTTGTCAATGGTTCCCAAGAAAATGTAGTAAATTCTTTCCCTTCAAGTATAAACTCTTCTCTTTGTCGTCGCGGTCAAGTGACTTAGTGGTGTGCACACCAACCGCCTTATATACAAAGAAAGGGTTGAAGGAAAAAGACAAATATAATGCAAGTTTCGATGATATGGGTTTGAACAATAAAGGTTGTTGGTACTTACCAACTTTGGATCTTAATGAACTAGTGCTAGAGTCATTCACTTTTGATGATGGGGATCCTTTGAGGGGTCATCTTCATTAACAACAAATGCAATCTGATCAGATTTGGTGGGGGAGAGGAGGAGAATGAGGAGAGAGCAAGGGTAGTGATGCCAATCTTGATGATTATGATGAGGACTCCTAGAATCTAGTAATTAAGTTGTAAACGGTTCCGATGGTTGATGCTCGAATGATTAATCATTGATGAATCCATGTAGTATGGAGGTCATTTGTATCTATATTGATGTACAACTATGCATGTTTTCATACATTATTCTCAACCACTCTTATTCTTTCTACATATCGCTTGAATATAAAATGCAACATATATAAAAAATTATATATATATATACCAGACGCTTCCCGGACGCTTCGATTCCGAGGATTTTTTGAAAATGAAGCTCCCGACGCTCTCGGGCTTCCAGTAAAAACGCCCCGCTTCCTCGCACACCGGGTTTCATGGAGGAGGCACAGGAGAGGACATTCCTGCGGAGGGATTTCTTCATCAAGCCACCGATGAGCTTAGGGTGCTTCAGTCAGCATTTCAGTACAGAGGGCAACAAAGGGAGAGGGCGCACCACAGTTTGGGCACTTCTTTCTCTGGTTCTTGTGGCAAGGATCGTGAGGAGCTTGTTATGTATACAGGTTCCAATGTATTTCATTACTTGTTGTATCTCTTGCTTTAATCATCATTATATAGACAAATATCTCAAACTAGTTTTCCCCGAGGGGGTTTTATCCAGGGTCATGTTGACCAAAAATACCTGTGTACAAAAATGCATGTGTTAGTCTTTTAGAACTGTTCATTTTCAGTTGTAAAGATCTTTAGGTGTGTTGTACTTATTTTAGTATGCATGTGCTAACTTCTTGTTACTAAAACTACATGCTAGAGCACCTAAAATTGGAAGTGCAACCATAACAAATCAGCAAGAAGTTCTTGGACTGTTGGTTATCCTAAAATAGCAGCAAACACTTTACATAACAGTTGAAACTTAGAGCCTAATTGTGGTCAAAGACAGACCCAATAGGCATGCTTGATAGGACCTTAAAATCTTCAAGTACTTTACATGCTTTGAATGTTTTCACTATAAACAATTTCATTTGTTGTCATATATGCTGCTAGAGAAGAGTTTGCGTCTTTCTCTTGTTTCATAATAAACTCCTAGACTCTATTTCTTGTACTTAGATTAGTTCAAGCCTTAGATTTTCTTCTTTAGGGACTACCCCCCTTGGCTTCACTAGGAGTTGGCCTAGACGGAGGAGTTGAGGATCAAGTGATAGCACCTTGACTTGAGACTTGCCTCCAAGGACACACCCAGTGATTGAAGATTTCTTCCACGTTACCCGAGGTGTGTATAAGGTGGCAACACTCATCATTATAATGATCAAAGTTCAAATCATGATCATTGATGTAGTACTTAATTGTGTCAATATTTTGTAAATGTTCTAGTTTTTAAAAAAATTGAATCTTTATTTCTATATTTCATTTTTCATACTTATAATTTATTATTTTTTTAATATATATATATATAGGATACGTCAACCTTGAAAACATGACACAAAGGACACATTATATATATATGGGATACGTCGACCTTGGATATATATATATATATATCATGTTTCCAAGGTCGACGTATCCCATATTAAATACTTGTATTCACATGTCCTCGTGGCATCCTTCTCAAAAAAATTCTTGAGATCGTTAATTTTTTTGTGTGAGATACTTCCTTATTTTGTTGATGTTTCACCCAATCATCCCCTAATTCCCTAATTTGTAACTCAAAAATATGCATTTGCTCATTAACTAAATATTCCTAAATAATCTCCGAAAATTGTGATAAAATAAAATTTTAATTTTAAGGAACTACAAATACTAAAACTCCATTACACAAAAGACATTTAGTCCAATAAGTTGAATTAATTATGAAATTCGTAATTCACAACTTACTTATCCTACATTTAGTCCAATAAGTTGAATTAATTGTGAAATTCGTAATTCACGATTTACTTATCCTGGGTTATTCATTCAGCTCTTAATATAGGGCTTCTTCAAAAGAAGTGTTATAAACAATTTTTTTTATTTTTCTTTCATGCATAACTTGTTTCCACTAAGTAATAATTAAAAAGTGTTATAAACATTTTTGTTTTCTTTTTTCTTTAATCCATAACTTGCTTCCACCAAGTAATAATTGTTTGAGTAGTGCTTTTCAAGTTAACCTTCACTTTTCTCCACCTAATACTAAAATTACTTATATTTTTTTTAGTAGTATAAAATTTAAATATTCTTTTCTTTGTATGTTTTAACTATTTATGCATAGTATAATTATGATTTTTTCAGTTTATTGTACCTGCCGACATGCCGGTTATATTGTAATCGTTTTTAAATCAAATTACTTTGACTTGAGATTTTTTTGGTTTACAAAAACTTTTATGATATCTTATAATGTTTTATTGAATTTTTGAAAAACAAAAAAAATAAATTTAAATTTGTAAATGGTGGAGAGTTTTGGTTTGATGAATTTTATCTAGTTTGAAAAATATTGATTAGAAAAACAAAATCATTTAAAAAATATAAAATTCCAAAAATATTTTATAATATCACTTAATTCACATAATTCAATAAAAAACTGGTCGTTTACCTAATTAATTGATGTTAATTTATAATTGATGGATTTGATGCTTTCAATGATTTGAAACTGCGACAACTTTGATTTCAACACATTATCTCTAATTAATTGATGTTAATTTATAATTGATGGATTTGATGCTTGCAATGATTTGAAACTGCGACAACTTTGATTTCAACACATTATATCAATAGGCAAAAGAACATCTATGACACGAGTGCTAGTATTTGTACATCCACTTAGTACAATGACTCATTGTACATCACAACCCAATCATCTAAGTAATTCACTCAATTGATGCAGGAACACTGTCATTAAAATCCATAACTGCTCCAAAAGTGTCCCTACCATAATTGCTCGTATCTGTGCCCAAGGCTGCCATTATTAGCACGGACCAAGCTTTTATAAGGAAAATCCACTTACTAGAGCTACAGTGATCTGTAATTCTGTTATAAATAAAATCATGACGACGTGTCCAGACTCATGATGCATTTTGGATGTTGATTTGTCTTCCTCAAATATGTTTAAATCAGATCCACAGAGCATTGGAGATGCTTTGGATGTTGATTTGTCTTCCTCAAATATGTTTAAATCAGATCCACAGAGCATTGGAGATGCTTTCCATGCACATTAATATCATCATTAGTTTCTTATTTGTCCTTGGTAGATGTTATTCATATTAGTCAAAGCGTCATCTTCTCTAAATCATTAATACCCAAATTCTGTTATCTTGGCTAGCTTTAACTATTGTTTTATCTTGGCTAGCTTTAATTATTGTTTTAGTGAAAAAAAACCATAATGCTATTACTTAAGAAATATTAATTAATTATAAAACATGTGTGTCACCTAGCTTTCATCGTTGTTTTTAAGTTTAAAAGAAAATATTGAAATTTATATTACTTAAAATATATTAATTAATTAATTATAAAGCGTGTGTTCACTATGATGAATGGTATTGTATTTTCCAATAAATGGACTTGTGTTCAGTGATGGAGTTTGAATAGTTTTCCAGGATTCATTTAAACTTTATTATACCTGCCCACTATGATGAATGGTATTTTCCAATAGATGGACTCGTGTTCAGTGATGGAGTTTGAATAGTTTTTCAGGATTCATTTAAACTTTATTACACCTGCCTACAAGTAGATTATATTATAATCATTTTTAAGTAAAATCACTTTGACTTTATTTTATAGTTTTTTAAGTTTTATAATATTTTGTAATTTTTTTAAGTTTTATAATATTTTGTAATGTTTTATATATATTATGTATTAAATTGAATTTTTTTTTAAGTTTTATAATATTTTGTAATGTTATATATATTTTATGTATTAAATTGAATTTAAAAAAAATAGATATTTCTAATTTTTATTAATGGATAGTTTTAACTTTTAAATTTTATTTAATATGAGAAATATTTGTAAAAATAAAATCAATTAAAAAAATAAATGTTTGAAATCATTCACATTGAGTTAAATATTTGAGTTTATTCATCATCTAGTGTGTAGTTTCTCTCTTGCTTCTAGGCTATATGCAGTGTGCACAACTAACACATTTTCATTTTCAAAAGTTTGTGAACTATGCATAACTACTACATTAAAACAGGTTCTAAGCAGCTTTGATATTCATTCCACTTGTTATAATATTTACTTCACACACTTAATATTACACACTTTTATAATTTTTCTCCCATTGACGTTTGGAGGTTAAGTTTCCTTTTCATAAAATCGATTAATATTTACAATCGTCGAGACTATATGGAAGCGTGGGATAATTGGTGACGATTACGTTGCAACCGATGCCACTATCACATTTCCCGGTGTTCTCTTGTGCCAATCTGCAACACGTGATTGACAACAGGTATATCCGTGGCGGCCAATGACAGCAAACAGAATCTGTCGCTGAAGATTAACGTTGTGTCCCCATTTGGCTAGTTCCATCTTTCAGAATGGCGCCTTTGTGTGATTAGCTGTGATTAGCTGCAGCTTCTCCCAGCGTCGAGTATGTTGTTTTGACAAATGGCGGCTAGCATAAGATGGCAACTGAT
>SNQJ01S0124828.1:33021-48509 GCA_010110895.2 Picea sitchensis | reverse complement strand
ATTTTCAGGGCCTACATGTACTTCCTTTTTCAATTCACTTTGTCATCTTCAAAAAATCATTTCTCCTCAACCATGAGGATCCATGTGACGTGCCACATACCACTGGAAACAACATTATGTATACTATCCATTCATGGGTTTTGTATATGCATGTGCATTTTCCTTCATGTCCAAATACCTTTATCAATCTTGCGGTCCAAAACCCATGATTAGGGTTGACATCAATGACAACAATCAATCTTCCAACAATTTGATTCTTTCAACTATGCTTCGAGCAATTGGTTCTCTTTGATCCCTTACATCCTGTGGGGTGTCGGGTACGGTGCATAGCTCTAAGTATGTTATTCATTGTTGTAGCTATTGGATAGCTTCTATGAGCTACTCTACTTGATGCGTGACTCGGTCTTCTGCTAATCCTGTCACAGAGTGGAGTGCTTTTTTGATTGCTTCTTTCACTTCGAGTTGCTCTGCAAGAAAGTGTTCTTTTTCTTGTTTCATTTATGCTTTCTCTTCTTCAAAATTTACCTGGAGAGAAACCTTCTCCTATTCTACAAGTCGATGTTTTTCTACGAATAATACTTGCACTTGCTTCAAGGCCTGGGTGGCTTGTTCTATTCCTTCTTGTGCACGACGAAGGCGAGCTTTGACCGCATCAGCTAGTCGACACAGTTGGGTTGGCTCATCTCCCAACTATGGTTCTCCTGATGGAAGGGACGTAGTAGACACTGCGCGAGTGGGTTGAAGGGCCCATTGTACCCCTCGGAGGTCGACCTTAATTCTGTCGTACATTTCCTCCTACTTAGCTTCTTATTTCTCCGCGGTTTCCAGCAAAGCGTCGTTTAGGGTTGCTATGATGAAGTCAAAATCATCAGTAGTGAGCAGAGTCTTCATATTGGTCACGATGGCTCTAGATTTCTTCTGGGAAGAAGGTTTTGGGGGAGAAACCTTCCTCTTATTTAGGGGATCGACCTCGTCTATGGGCGGTGTTACTTCGCCTTGATTTTGTTCAGCGCCTTTTCCATTATCTCTTCTACTTCGTCATCACCCCCTCTGTCATGTGATACTGAAGAAGTCTTTCCTGAGGCACTACTTAAGTCTTGGACCTCTTCAGTCTTCTTCATTATGTTGGTGTCGGGTGTGTTATGTTCTTTGTGGGTGGCCTCTGGGCTATCCAGTTCAGGGTCAAACATCTCTGCAGGGTCAACAGGAATAAGGAGGTCTGTAGACCAGTCCTTAGTGATCTCCTCAAGGTCCTCTTCTGTGAGTTTGTAGTATGACTGAAGTTTCTCCTTATGTTCATTGGCTCGCACTGTAATGTATATGAAGTGTTGATCTATGCAGAACTTCATCAAGGGTCAGAACCTCTATAGGGTGTTCGGAGTCATGCGAGGTTCAGCTTCGATGACTCTCTTCATCTGAAGATAATATGTGTGAAAAACAAAGTTAGACTGCCACTGTCTGTTCATATCACTCGGGTACCAGAGTGTGGTTAACTTTGCAGCAAGGGGCTCAAACGGTTAAATAACCAGAAAGGTTGCACCTTTCGGCATCTCCCAGGAAACAAAGGCGATGAGGATCAGGCGCCAGCTAAAGTGAAACTCGTAGCCCTGATCCTGTGCTTCGCGAAAGTCTAGTTACAGTTGATTAACTAGGTACTTCACCCAGTTCATCTGTAGACCTTCCACGCACTTCCCTGCAAGGTCAACGACAAATCCTGTGACCTACATGGGTTGGTTATTCCTTACTAACCTTTTGGATATTAACTGGAAAGGTAGGCACACTGCGCCATTTTGGATGGAGGCTACCTTTTAGCCTCGCGTCCCCTTTTCAACATCGTCGTATCTATCCTTGATCTTTTGTGCTAGTGCGTGATCTATGGATTTTTCTGGATAGAAATCATGCGGGTTGGGTCCTTGCATACTTAATCTAGTGATCCTATGGATCAACATTATATCAACTGTGATACATAGGTCTAGCCATAAGTAGCCTCCATGGTAACATGATAGGAGTAGCTTGACACATGCGTTGACTTCCTGGTGCCTTCCGAAGTGTGGGATTTTCATTACATTTAACAGGGTGGACTGCGCGAGGTTCATCATCCACGACTGGGGGATTATATTTGAGTTCTTCCCCTTCATCCTAGTCAGGTATTTATATGGGGTGAGTATACTATAGTTCTTATGATCTACGATATTGAAGTCATTGAACTTCAATGCTACGATCTTGTCCTGCTGCGCTCAAACTGCACGTATCCCCTTCGGGAGGCATGCAATAACCATGGTGTACGTGAAATATCTTGGCACACTATCACAACTCACCGCATCGGCCAGAGGCAGGATGTAGTCGGGAAATATGGTCGAGATCAACTTCGCATTTGCTAGGTCATCTCTATGTTTGGTTCTCTTTTCCGAGGATGGTCGGGATGGTTCGGCTCCATGAGCAGTCGATGGAGAGGTTTGCACTCCTCGCATCGATGACGCTTGTACACCCAGAGACATCACTCTTTCAGACATGACTCTCTCAGTCAGAGGTCGATGAGTAATTCCTTCACAGACTCTTTGAGTGTGTTAAGTTCTTCGTACATACACACTCGTGATTTAATATCTGAGGTTCGAAGATTAACTACTCAATGCAACGGGATGGATGGAAATAGCGCGATGATCACTGTGCAAAATCAACTATTCTGTGGGATCAGATAATCATGGTCTGAAAAAGTGTTCTCGTTGCGTGGCGTGACAGGATAAATAGATAACTTGGAAATGGATCTCTTGCAATGGGTGAGAAGCATTTATTAACTCAGTTATGTTCGTTATGGCGCGGTCCCAATGGTCTGGTGGTGATCTTTCTGACCATAAATTCCTTTCTACCCATTCGGGTCGTCGGTCTAACGTTTATACTATTCCCAACGACTATATTGCTTCGCCATGGCGAAGTGCCATGTGATGCAGTTCCGATATCCCGACAAAGTTCCAATTTTTCAAATTTTACTTCTGCGAAGTTCCCTCTGGAACCTTCTGTAACTTTTTGATCTTAGCTCTCTTCTTACTTAGTTTTCTAGCCTTCTTTACGATGAGCTTCATCTTGGAATTCCTTTTTCCATTCTGATTCTTATCTTCTTTTGGCAAAGTAACTTCGCACTGTTGATATTCTTTCCTAGAAATCAAGGGTAATACTTCATCTGTATCTGGAATAGGTACTTTAGTTGTCTGTAGGTATTCTAGTGTTCTTCCCACTTCGACATCCAAGTCTCTAGTTTTAAATAGCTTTTCTCGGTTCTCCTATTCTTCAATCAAGTGTGCGATCCTCCTAGTCATGAAATCTTTCAACCCTTGCTTATTTTGTTCTAAGACTTATTCTTCTTTCCTTCTCGCCTGATCTCCTTCAATCCAAGGTTTTCCTAGTAAGATAGCAAATGGAGAGTTGTTCTCAATAAATTTAACAACTTCAAATTATTCCTCTGTCGAAGTTCCATGAGCACTCACAGATATCTGGGTAAGTCGTCCACATAGGGTTATCAGTTTTCCTCTGAATAATCCTATTCCTCCCAATGAAAGAATCATAGTAGGCTCCCCTAAAAGTTACCAAGTTCTTTCTATCATGATATTCACTTGTGTTTCCTCATCCATAACACAGTCAATGTCGAAGTCTCTTATTCTTGTTTCAATGCACTCTTTTTCTTTGAATATCTTCGATAAGTTGATATGTCGGTGGTCATTCAGGGTTTCTTTCATCTGTAGAAATACTTTTTCTTATTCTTTCTGGGGTTTTACCATAATCTCATTTGCTTGACCTTTCTCATGGTATTCGTGTCTCATATTCATCCTTTAAACCTTAGCAATCATTCTAGGGAAATCCAATACTTCATGGTCCATAGCTTTGCAACAGAGGCAACTAGGTCTTCTTCCACGACATTCCTTAGTAATATGTCCTGATTTTCTGCAACTATAACAAAGGGTTAATCTTCTCTTTCTCTTAAATGATCCCCATCCTCTCTTGTACTGTGTTCTAGGATCATGGTAGCTAACCTACAACAAATTATTTCTAGGGTCCTGCATCCATTTGTTAGTCCAAACATTCTCTTTATGCATAGGTATAACATATCTTTCACTATTCTTATCAGATCTACTCATATCAAATCTTCTTTCTTCTATCAGTGCCCTAGTTTTCAAGCTAGGACAAATCTTATCAAACATACCTAGATTCATACTCTAGAAACAAAAATGTCCACTTATCTTACTTCTACAAAGCACAAAGCTTACAGGTCTTACCTCTTTAGTCTCACTTTCACCTTTATTAGGGCACAAAGCTCCCAGATCTTACCTCTTTTCTTCAAATATGACCCTTCCTCTTGGCACAAACCTCCACAGACCAAGTAGTTTTGCATATTAGGGAAACAGTTCTATGCACAGAGCTTTTCTCTTTTTCAGTTCAGATCTTCGCACAAAGATCCTTTTTCCTCAGTTCCTAGCAATCATAGTTTTAGGTCAGATCTTTGCACAAAGATTCTTCTTCCTTAGTTCCCAGAAATCACAGTTTCAGTTCGGATCTTTGCACAAATATTATTCTTCCTCAATTCCCAGCAATCACAGTTTCAGGTCCCGGCAACAGAACCATTTGTTGGCACAGGGGAAGACTTGGGGTTCAACGCTACAACAAAACACCAAAAAAACCCTAACTACCGGCCCTTTCGGCAACATCTGCGAAGCAGATGAAGTCTCACCCGAGGTAGAGGCAGGGGTGGTTGCAGGACTCATATGTCTGCAACCTTATCTGGGACACAGATATGTGATTCTAACACTTAACCAAGAACTCATCAGTGAACATTCATCAATATCCAGTCTTAGTTACAACGCGGTTAAACCCTAATTACAGAGTATCACAATATTCATTCAGATCTAAGGTATTTCAGCACTAAGCATATGTACATAAGTTAGATCTAACATCCATGCATATTATTAAGCACTAAGCATCAACATATCATTCATCTATATTAAAACACTAAGCAATTGAACACATGAACACATCAATACATCGCACAAAGCATAGCAACACAACATGTAAGTGGTTCACCCCCACCCTAGGGCTATGTTCACCAACTCTTCTCTTCTTTATTATCTTTGGTCAAGCTTCTTACAGGCACCTAGCATCCAAGTTCTACTCCGCATAAGACAGGTTATTTTCACGCACTCCACCAAATCCTCCTTCTTCTAGCTAGGGTACAACACTAATCCTTCACACAGTCTCTTACAGTTACTTTCACTAGCCTTGAAAGCCTCACGCAGTATGCACAAAGCACTTACAACTCTTGATCACATAGATCGAACTCTAACACTTAGCACACCAGACTACTAGTTCTCTCCTTATTACATCACCTAGCTACTTATTTATACATTACAAAATAGGCCTAAACATGGGTAAAACCATGGGCTGACATCCCATGCCCATTACATAATCCCGAATCCAAAAAAGGGCCCTAAAAGGGGCCGAGATCCCATGATCTCCGCTTCATCTTGTGCTCTGCCTTCGAAAGCCTGTTGATGTCCCAAAATTAGTTCAAACATGACCAAGAATCCTCAAAACTTGGTCAATGGCCAACATGCATTACATAAGCCAAATGGCATAACTAACCATTAAACAACCCCTGCTTTGTCTTGAAAGCAGTTTTCCATATATCACTTTCTGCAATTCTGATATGATGGTAACCACTTCTCAAGTATATCTTAGTGAAATAAACAACATTCTTTAACTGATCCAATAAATCATCAATTCTAGGAAGAGAATATATGTTCTTTACAGTAATCTTGTTCAGTTATTGAAAGTCAATACACATCCTCCATGTACTATATTTCTTCGGAACTAATACAATAGGTGAACCACACAGAGAGGAACATGGCCTTGTGATTCCTTTATCGAGCAACTCCTAAACTTTCTTCTTCATCTCTGCATTCTATAGCATTGATGACCTATATATACCAATGCTAGGAAGAGGAGCATCCTGCTACAAGTAGATTTCATGTTCATCCTCCCTCTTAGGAGGAAACCCTGTAGATTCCTAAAATAATTCATCGTAGTTAGGTATGATCTTTACCAAATCCTATTTATGATCTGGATCATGACCTAATAAAGAATCTGATATATCTTATTCTTTTTGTTTCACCACCATAAGAACACAATTTTTATGTGCATTCACGAGTCTCTTGATTTTCCATGTGCTGACTAAAGAAACAATAGTTTTGATATGATGAGCTCTGACAATGAATTCAATACCATCTTTAAAAATGTGATATTTATTCTCTTCACGATAAAATATAGATTTCCTGTCAAATAGATATGGACTACCCAATACAATGTTGCAAATGTCAAGAGTTACAACATATAACTCAACCTCATCAAAAAACATAGTTGTAATTACAAATTTGATCTTACACCACTTCGTCACTTGCAACTTAGCATTGTCACACACCCAACCTAATGGATATGGTTTTCTATGAGGTGTTGTCTTAAAATCCAAACTTCTTAACAATTGCTTCAGATATTAAGTTAACTTGACATCCACTGTCAAAAAAAATATCTATCTTTGTATGCTTGACTACAAATATGACATGGAAAGGCTCACTTCTTTTCTTTAGATCATTACCACTTTCCAATTTAGCATATTGAACTGAAAATTTATATTTATTAGTATGTATACCTTTTTCTTCCTATTTCCATGGTCTTAGATTCATCTCCTGAATATGATCCTAGATCCTATCAAGATGATGCAACAGTCTTTTGTTTCCCCATATCCTAGAACTTCTTTGGTCGTAATTATGGATGCAACTTCCAACACTATGCTTCCTCATGTCCTCTTCTCTTACAGTGAGAACATGTAGGTTTTTCTTCATCTTTCTTTACTGTCGCTGACTTCTTACTCTTCAATTTTCCTTTCAGTTTCTTTTCAAACTTGTGTGGATTCTTATCGTCAATCACATGCTTCCCCTTACTAGCCTCCATATGAATATCTTGTACTAACACTTCATCAATGTTAGTAGGGTTAAACATCAAGATAGTGTGTAGAAGATATGAGTGCATGTGACCAATATACTTTAGAAGAGTTTCTCGAGTATATAACGGAATTCCTAAGGATAATGATTTCTTATTAAATTCCTATGTATATACCTGGACATTTTTCCCCTTCCCTTGCCTTAGATGTTTCCATTCCATAATTTCAATTTGTACATAAGCTAATGGATAAAATGGTTTTCTTATTGCAACAATAAATTCATCCCAACAAGAAATTACTTTACCCTATTGAATGAGATCAATTTATTTATTACTCTCCCACCATATCAAGGTTGTGCCACCCAGATGAAGAGTAGCCAACTGTATCTTTGCAGTGTCTTCCACGATCTTTTGTACCCTTCAATATACTTCTATCTGCTTGATCCAATTGCCCAACTTCTTTGCATTCAATTCTCCATCACAAATCAACAATTCGAACTTGACATCTAGTTTCAATAAAGGAAAATTATGAGCATGAGAAGAATTCTTAGTGGCCTTCTTCTTATGTGAAGAATGTCCACTTTCTCCATTGGTACATGATGATGAGGATGATGGTAAAGAGGGTTCTTCAGGTCCACCACCTTCACCTCATCCTTCAGCTTTTACTGAAGATTATCCATCACTAGACTTGTGAATTCTTCGATATCAATCATCTAGCATTTATCTCATTGAGCGAAGTGTAGCCATAACTTCCCCAAGTCTCATGGGAGGATTTTCCCCTTCCTTTCCTTCAAAAGACATATTTTTCTTTCAAAATCTCCTTTCAATCTCTAACTTATAACTTGCAAGTTTTCCTTTACCAAGATTGAATTTGGATCTTGTAAGAATTCACTTGCAAACACTTGGAAAACCTTCTCTGATACCATTTTGATCCGAAAAATCCTTAGATGCTTATTATTATTTAATACACATTATCATCTAACTTGATTTTGAAATAATAATGATTGTTTGACTGATTGCATAATACATATGAAGTTACTTATCTATCCAAATCCACTTTAATGATAAACAACTTGCAATATAACTGAGCGAAAATAAAACAACAATACCGAAACCACATGCACAAGTTTCTTAATGGAGTTCACCCAATTTGGGCTACGTCTCTAGATCTTCTTCCAATTGAGACCACTTTACTAATGCTCAAATTATTTTGTTTTTACAATGACCTTTTTACACGTTTCTCAAACTCAGAATTAGAGTATGCCATCAAATACTCTAAGAAAAATGAGTATAAACTTCATATAATTTCGTTAAGGAACCCTGTGTCATGCATTACGATGCAATAGTAAAGTATTGATACCCCTTGCATGAAACTTGAGACCAAATCTGTACTATGTCTTATCATGTCCCATGCATTGGGTTTTGTGCCTTTTAAATAGGGCGCAGGCCCCTAACTGCTACTCAAAATCCGCAACATCAGCTTAATTACTAGTTGGTTGGCATCCTAGAAGTTGTGGCACCTTTGGCGCAATGGTTAAGGCATAATTATGGTGGAGAGGAGGTCATGGGTTCGAGCCCATGGACCCCTCCTTGATCGTTGTTTTTTTATAACCACATATCATCACTTATTCCATTATTCGGTTGGTAAATTGTTTTATCCCCCTGCACTTTGTGGAACAATTGTATCAGAGGTGAATATACCAAGGGTTAAGGGCTATCCCTTGGCCCTTTTTTTGGCCAAACATTCCAAATATCAACTTCAAATATAAATCACGCCCCATACAATTAAGTGACAAGTGCATGGTGTAATGGTAAGGTTGTTGGGTTGTTAGGAGGAAGACATGGGTTCAATCCTTTGGACTCCTAGCCATAATTTTTAACAACCTTATCTATAGAAGACCAATGGGAGGCTTCCATGTGGCAACATCTCATTGGTCCATCATTTCCACATGTCAGCTTATAATTGGTCCACTTTTGTTATACGATTGCCATATCACATGCCTAGTCAATCGTATAATATGCCACATGGCGCTCCATGGTATTGCCACATCATCACAATATAAATTGTATAGTCGTACCATGTGTCACCCTTTTAGTTCTAACACATGTCACCTGGACTTTGACTTTTTTCCTTGTTGACCTAAACTTTGACCGTCCATAAATTTTGCATACGAACTTTGTTTGAGGTGATTTTTACACTGTTGGAAATATATCGCCAAAACCTACACAATGAAGTAATTTCTTAGAGAATTTGAGACGATAAAATTTTGAGCATTTCTGAATCCTCCTAGACCTCTGTGAGTGTTTTGGATTCTTTTGAACATCACTAAGCATTCTAGATCCTCTTGGAACAATCTTCCCCATTGGAAGCCTTTGGGACCACCAAAAGTTTTGATTACTTAGCAACTAAGCGAGGGTAAATATCCCTCACCCTTCTTATCTCAATCCACTTTGATTTGCTTGGTTTTACCCCTTTAAGACCAACTCAAATATATTCCACATCACTTTGTTGTGAAGTTTTGGTTCTTCTGTCAAGAATAACATCTTCCTATAGCTTGTCTAAGTATTCTGGAGAAAAATAATCAGTTGTCAGAACCTGAATACTTTCATATTCATCCATAATCATAGGAGGCTCATGAAATTTCAAATTATCAACATTTACCATTGAATATATTTTCATGTATGTTGGTATATCTAAATGAAAGGCATTAGTACCAATCTTCTCTGATATCTTGAATGGACCATACCGGATCGGCTTGAGATTTTTACCTTCACCCTTCATTATATCCTTGCTTATATGTAACCATACTTGATCACTGACTTAAAATTGATGATCAACTCGATATTTATCATGCCTAACCTTATATTTCGCTTTAATTTTCTCCAATTTTTCCTGTAGTACTTTATGTACCTGTTAGATCCTCTTAATGAACCACTTAGTTTTTTTCTGTATCATCCTATCCATATTCTTTGCTTTCTTCTCCAAAAGTAAAATCCACAGGTGATTTAGGAAAGTACCCCAAACATACTTCAAAATGATTTATCTAAGTAGAGAAATGCATGTCATGATTATAATAATGTTTTACATAAGGAAATTGTTCACCCCATAACTTAGGATGCTTGTTGCAGTATCCTCAAAGTAAATGTACCATTGTTTTGTTTACCACCTCTATATGTCCATATTTCCACGGATGAAAATTTGTGCTCTTCTTTAACTTAGTTTCCATCATCTCCCATAAATGAGACCAAAAATTCCCCAAAAATAGAGAGTCTCAATTTGATATAAGAGATGTAGGCAACCTAAAATGAACCCATACATTAGCAAATAGCATTTGTGTTGTCTGTTAAGTTGTGACTTTTTTCTTTCATGGCATTAAAATACACACCTTACTTAATATATCCACGATGACACATAAGTAATTATGACTTGTTCTGTACATCGAAAACCCCCCTACAAAATCCATGGAGATACTTTCCCATGGTTGAGAAGGTACTAGAAGTGGCATATATAATCCCAACCTTTTGTTGCTAGGTTTTCTTGTGGAACACATAACAAACCCTTTTACATACTTGGAAATTGTCTCATTCATTTGAGCCCAATAACAATATCTATGCAACTGTGTTATTGTCTTACCAACCCCAAAATGACCAGAAATGAGAGATGTATGAGCTTCTCTAATTACATTTACTCTTTCATCCTTGGGTATACAAAGATTTCCAAGATGATATAACAAATTTTCATGCACATGATAATCTAACTGTTGTCTGTCGCGAGTTAATGCTTCATACACATCTTTAAAATTATCATCCCTTGTATATTGTTTAAAATAACTTTCATGAGCTAAGGGATTATACCTTAGTATTGTAGATGCATTAATCACTTGTCTTAAAAACATATTTGCAACCTTGTTATGAATAATTTTCTTATAATTGATTACCAAATGAAACTGTTGTAAGAAACCCATCCACCTAAAATGTCGTGACTGTTGTAGCTTGGTGTGTGAGTGAAAATATTGTAATGGTTGATGATCTATATGAGTTATTGTATCCTTTACCAATAAGTAATGCTTCCATTTCTTCACAATTTGAACCAATTAATAAAATTCCTTATCATATGTTGTATATTTAATTACGACTTGAGTAAAAGTCTCAAAATGATAACATATAGGTTTACCTCATTGCATCAATATTGCTGCCATGGAATATCCTCTTACATCGATTTGAATCTCAAATGGTTATTGTAGGTATGGCAGAGCCAAAATTGGTGAAGTGCTTATCTTTTCCTTGAATGTCTTGAAGGATTTATGTTTCTTTCCTCCTTATTGAAATATCTATTTTACACTTGTTAATGCATGCAAAGGAGTTGCTATAAAAGAGAAATTAGCAATGAATTTCCTCCAGTACTATACTACTCCTAAGAATCTCTTGACTTCTATGGCAGTGGTTGGATTGGGCCATTTCACAATAAATTCCACCTTTACAGGATCTATATTTAGTTGACCATTCCCTACAATGTAACACAAATATACCAAATAAGTTTTGCCAAACTTGCATTTATACATCTTGATATACATCTTATCCTTCTTCAAGAGTTCAAGGACTATCTTGACATGCATTATATGATCTTCCCATGTTTGAATAAATATCAAAATATCATCTAAGTAGACAATGACAAAGCCATCTATGTAAGGCATGAACTCATCATTCATTACCCTCATAAATTTTGTAGGTGAATTACATAAGCCAAATGGCATAACTAACCATTAAACAACCCCTGCTTTGTCTTGAAAGAAATTTTCCATATATCACTTTTTGCAATTATGATATGATGGTAACCACTTCTCAAGTATAGCTTAGTGAAATACACAACATTATTTAGCTGATCCAATATATCATAAATTCTAGGAAGAGAATATATGTTCTTTACAGTAATCTTGTTTAGTTCTCAAAAGTCAATACACATCCTCAATGTACCATATTTTTTCGGAACTAATACAATAGGTGAACCACACGGAGAGGAACATGGCCTTGTGATTCCTTTATCGATCAACTCCTAAACTTTCTTCTTTATCTCTGCATTCTCTAGCATTGATGACCTATATATACCAATGTTAGGAAGAGGAGCATCCTGCTGCAAATAGATTTCATGTTCAACCTCCCTCTTAGGAGGAAACCCGGTAGATTCCTAAGATAATTCATCATAGTTAGGTATGATCTTTACCAAATCCTATTTATGATCTGGATCACAACCTAATAAAGAATCTGATATATCTTCTTCTTTTTGTTTCACCACCATAAGAACACAAGTTTTATGTTCATTCACGAGTCTCTTCATTTTCCTTGTGCTCACTAAAGAAACAATAGTTTTGATATGATGATCTCTGACAATGAATTCAATCCCATCTTTAAAAATGTGATAATTATTCTCTTCACAATAAAATATAGATTTCATGTCAAATAGATATGGACTACCCAAGACAATGTTGCAAATGTCAAGAGTTACAACATATAACTCAACCTCATCAAAGAACTTAGTTGTAATTGCAAATTTGATCTTACACCGCTTCGTCACCTACAACTTAGCATTGTCACACATCAAACCTAATGGATATGGTTTTCTATGAGGTGTTGTCTTAAAATCCAAACTTCTTAACAATTTCTTCAGATATTAAGTTAACTTGACATCCACTGTAAAAAAAAAATATCTATCTTTGTATGCTTGACTACAAATATGACATGGAAAGGCTCGCTTCTTTTCTTTTGATCATTACCACTTTCCAATTTAGCATATTGAATTGAAGAATTATATTTATTAGTATATATTCCTTTTTCTTCCTATTTCCATGGTCTTAGATTCATCTCCTGAATATGATCCTAGATCCTGTCAAGATAATGCAACAATATTTTGTTTCCCCATATCCTGGAACTTCTTTGGTTGTAATTATGGATGCAACTTCCAAAACTATGCCTTCTCATGTCCTCTTCTCTTACAATGAGAACATGTAGGTTTGTCTTCAACTTTCTTTACCATAGATGACTTCTTACTCTTCAATTTTCCTTTCAGTTTCTTTTCAAACTTGTGTGGATTCTTATCGTCAATCACATGCTTCCCCTTACTAGCCTCCATATGAGTATCTTGTACTGACACTTCATCAATGTTAGTAGGGTTAAACATCAAGATAGTGTGTTGAAGATATGAGTGCATGCGACCAATATACTTTAGAAGAGTTTCTCGAGTATATAACAAAATTCCTAAGGATACTGATTTCTTATTAAATTCCTATGTATATACCTGGACTTTTTTCCCTTTTCCTTGCCTTATATGTTTCCATTCCATAATTTCAATTTGTACATAAGATAATGGAAAAAAATGTTTTCTTATTGCAACAATAAATTCATCCCAACAAGAAATTATTTTACCCTGTTGAACGAGATCAATTTATGTCTTAATCTCCCACCATATCAAGGTTGTGCCACCCAGATGAAGAGTAGCCAACTGTATCTTTGCAGTGTCTTCCACAATATTTTGTACCCTGCAATATACTTCTATCTGCTTGATTCGATTGTCCAACTTCTTTGCATTCAATTCTCCATCACAAATCAACAATTCGAACTTGACATCTAGTTTCAATATAGGAAAATTATGCGCATGAGAAGACTTCTTAGTAGCCTTCTTATGATGTGAAGAATGGTCACTTTCTCCATTGGTATATGATGAGGAGGACGATGATGAAGAGGTTTCTTCATGTCCACCACCTTCACCTCCTCCTTCATCTTTTACTGAAGATTATCCATCACTAGACTTGTGAATTCTTCGATATCAATCATCTAGTATTTCTCTCATTGAGCGAAGTGTAGCCATAACTTCCCCAAGTCTCACGAGAGGATCTTCCCCTTCCTTTCCTTCGAAAGGCATATTTTTCTTTCAAAATCTCCTTTGAATCTCTAACTTATAACTTGCAAGTTTTCCTTTACCAATATTGAATCTGGATCTTGTAAGAATTCACTTGCAAACACTTGGAAAACCTTCTCTGATACCAATTTGATCCGAAAAATCCTTAGATGCTAATTATTATTTAATACACTTTATCATCTAACTTGATTTTGAAATAATAATGATTGTTTGACTGATTGCATAATACATGTGAAGTTACTTATCTATCCAAATCCACTTTAATGATAAACGACTTGCAATATAACTGAGCGAAAATAAAACAACAATACCGAAACCACATGCACGATTTTCTTAACGAAGTTCACCCAATTTGGGATACATCTCCATTTGTTAGTGATATCCAATACTCAATGTTACTTTACAATACATTTTATGTGATTTAATGTTCTATAATATAAATGACATAACATTTTACTCGATCCATGGATGGTAGTATAAGGTGATCCTAAGAAGGATGAGCCTCGTGTGAATGAAGTTGGATTGGGTCCCCCTGGGGGCTAACACATTGTTATGCGATGTTCATGTTTGAACAGATGTTCAAATAGTTTGAAGGGATGTTTAGAGATGCCAAGTATGGAAAATTGGGTGTAGGTGCAATCATGGTATGTTATGGTTGATAAGTATTTACGTGTGAGGAAGTTTGAGCTCCTCCTCATTGTGAATAAGTATTAGTGGGTAGGTTGTTTGGGATGTTGGCTCCAAACAAGGTAGAACCTAGAAAGGTTGATCCTAAAACAATTGCACTCACCGGTGTATGGGATGGATGAGATGATGTATCAGCCAAGTTGGGGATACCTTCCAATATTGGGGGTAGATTCAACAAGCGTCTAGAATAATGGGGATTATGTGGTTTCCCTACGATGTTGAACTATATAAAAAGATGTATGTGAGTTGCGATGAGTGAAATAAATGAACAAGTTCTTTCTGTATTTTTGGACTAACTCAACATTGTTACTTAAAGATGGATGTAATCAATAGTGGATATCATACATAAAAAAAAACAATCAATCATCAATGTAGGGTAGTGAGGTGTATCTGTGTGGGGAAATAAAAATAAATTTGCATGTGTCCTAAAATACGCATCATCCTTCCTCTCAATAGAACAGAGCCTTCCAAAAGCACTCAACAGTGGGGCATGAATCCATCGGAAGAGGAACTAGTGAAGGTATGAACAATCAGTTATAATGAGGGGTGAAGGGGGCATATCCCGAAAGTACTAGCGATATTTCCTAGCAATCGTTCAAAATCTGATTGAGGTGCGATTGCAGCCCACAACCGCCACCTGTGTAGAAAAACCTATATTTGGCAACTAAGTTACCTCAATCAAGCATGACATTTAGATTTTCAGCCTAAGAAAAGGGTCACGAGATGGATGCTTTCCAAGAGTTGGGTGACTCAAGGAGGCACGCACAGAACAACCGGACCTTGGCCTTCGACCCTTCACGGGTACCCCCCTGCCTTATGGTGTAGGAATGCTTGATTTAGAGTATTTTTGGTTTCCTATTTCACAACTTTTAAGTTTCAATGAGAAATGATAATGGGGAGTTGTTTG
>SNQJ01S0124827.1:7515-26545 GCA_010110895.2 Picea sitchensis | reverse complement strand
TTGCAGATGTTCTTCAGTTAGAAACCTTTCAATTTCCGAATCGGAATCCTCGCTTAACACAATTTCATTTTGGTCTGTACAGGTCTTAGGTTTATTTCGGGCACATCGTGAAACCCAACGCACGACCCTTTTACCCTTATAATTGATAACAATATTACCTTTACACTTTTTCTTTGTGGATTTTTTAACATACTTAACACCACCTTTGGGATACGAATCTGGTAGAGTATCAGGTTGGGTAGTGTCTAGATAGGTCGAGGGTTCCACATTAGAAATAGGATCATAGGGAAAGAGCAAAGGAGGAGGGATGGTAGGCTCGACGAGGGTTTCTGTGACGACAGACTTGTCAACCTGTCCTATTTCACTGCTAGCAAAACCATTTCTTAACAGGAAGGCATCCCAACAATCATCGCTTAATTTCAACTGATGAACAATAATAATCTTGATCAAACAATGGTGGAACAGGCTAGAATCAGATTTCTTCCTTTTAAAACGCTTTGCCATTTTGTATAAGCTTTGAAGGAGAAAATAGGGCATGTTTAGGGTAAAATCGATAAATCTCATGAGAAACTACAAGTGATATAAGAAAACCAAACCATATCTCCCCTCATAGGTAACGACCTGTTTGACAATAGCTAACAGATCGTGCCATCTAGGTTTTAGAGATGAAACGGGCATACCTCGGTCGCAACTGGTAATCCTCCTCAAGGTGAATAACAATGACCAGGGAACCTCTTTAACCTTTGAGTTTTTAAACAACTTTTGTCCCATGGCTGGCATACTGGTGGCTTGGCTAATAAAATATTCATTTAAATCAAGCTGGACATCTCCTATTTTAGCTCTGCAACCATCGAACGTTAGCGCGAATTCTTGAGCAACTGTTAAATTAAAACCCTCAAACTTTTCAACAAAGACACGCCAACCATTCCTCTCTAAGTCTTCTCGGGCATTATCAAACGATAACAATGTCTAGACACCGTTGGGCTCAATTCTCACCATAGGGGCCATGGATAACAACACGGAATTGATAGGGGATTCGATGATAGGGTTTGACAGAACAAGCACAGAGCCATTGCCCTAAGCTTTCCCAACACAATGCGAAGAGAGCTCGAAATGGTAGGCAAGAGTGTTAATTGCTATGCGTGTGAGGAAAATTGTATAGATCGAGGCCATGCAAAAACATCATATCACACTATACTTGGAATGACACCTCGGTGTAATGGTACACACGAAAATCATAACAGTTGAAAACCATCATATGCATATCCATGATTCGATCAAAATGTCAAATAAACAATTGAATCAAAGATTTTATAAATTAAAATCCCATTAACATTAGTAGAATGCTAAATGAGTGGTGGTTTAATACACATGTAACCAAGGTGTGTTCGAGACCAAGGGATTATAACCATGAAAACAACCATGTTCATGACAAAATAAGACAAATCGACGATAAACCATATGAACATTAACCCTTTGATGAAATCAAACATGAATTCCAGCTGTGAGTTTTCATGCTCATAGTCATGAAAACAAAATCGAAAAGCAGGCACGTAGAAAGCGACGATTAACAAGCGTTGTTTAATGAAAAAGATTGTGACGAGTGACGAGAATTTAAAAACCCTGTGTAGGCAGCTTGTAAAAATAGAGATTAATATGGCTGCCAACAATGGCGACACACTGGTAGAAGCAGTTATCTCTGCCAAACGAACAAGTCCAGATTAGGATAATCAGAAAAAACTTCAAATCGAAAACAACTAAGAAACTGTTTGAACATCATTGTCAATTATAAAACATTCCAGTTTCAGATTGCTTGTTATTTTAAAAGACGGAAACTGATGACAATCTCGACAAAAGAGAGTCACGACGTTAAAGTTAAAAATCTTCAATATTGTTGACAGAGCCGCTGCTACCAGCAGGCGTCCATAGCCTCGACAGGGATGCCATTTAACCCACTCCAATATCTGTGTCCTGCCAAGAAGTTCCAGATCAAAATGAAGGACATTTAAGGTCAAAAGATTCCATATCTGAGAATTTTCATATACCTGACATTGCTTCGCTGCCAGCGGGCCTGTTCAGTACCCCGATGAAGTCATCTTGGCGTCATGCATGCATTTACCCACTGCCAGCAAACATGTTCAGTATCCCGACGGGTTTACAAGAACTTCCCACAGCTCTCTGAAGATTTATTTAGTTTTAAAGATATTTAATAGAGCGAGGTGACACTAAAAATCTGAATTTTGGACATATTTTAAAAATTACAGACCTTGAATAATTTTTTTAACTGTCTTTCATTAAGATCTAGAGATAGTTTGTTAATAAACCGACTTTCGATGGCGGGGAGACATCTCTGATTTGTTCTCTTAAGGAACAGGGACAGCATAAGAAGAAATTTTTATGGATGATCGTGAAAATCTTCAGTTATAGATTGAAATCAAGAAACGCTTTTCAAACAACAAGCTTTCTTTAACAAGGCTGCAAACTTCAGAAAAAATATCATAATTGATGTTTTAACAATCTTCAGTAGTCATTTCAGAGGAGAAATTTTTCTGTTCTCTTTGTCTGAAACAATTCATGATGTAGGTATGTGTGTTTCAAAATAAAAACTAGTAAGCATAAGGGAAGAATCAAAGAAAAACAACAAAGAAAAATGAAAAACAAGAAAAACAAAAATATTTACACAGTGTACACGGGATTGTCATCAGGTGAAATACCTTTTTAGAGCTTGGCCATTCACTGGATAGGTGTCTGGATTTCCCTCTAAATTATGTAATTGAAAGGAGATAGGACCCAATTTCTCAGCAATCAAGAATGGTCCTAGCCACAAGTTCTGAAACTTTGTATGCTCTCCTTTTCCCTCATGTTGTTTGTCCCATTTTAGGACGAGGTCACCTACCTCAAAATTTCTGTCAGAGGCAGAATTGGAATCAAACCAGCTTTTAACAACGAGTTGATGTTGATCCAATTTTCGTTTCGCTTAAGCCCTCAGTTCTTCTAATTTTAACAACGCGTTAATTCGATTCTCCAAAGGGGGACAGTCCTCTTCTTGTATTTTCCTTAACTTTTGTTGAAAAGGTTGGGTTTGAGGTTTCATAGGAATAATGTGTTGTATGATGTTAGGATCAAAGGTTTTTAGGTCATTGTACATCCAAGAAAAAACATCTTTTAATTCATTAAACAATTTAATAAACGCTGCTTTTTCTTGTTCAGAACATCCCACCCCTAAATTAATGCACTGTCGATTGTCTTTAGTTCCCAAGTTTACTTTTTCATGCGTTAAAGAGGAACTATTTGTTTTACAGTTCACTGATTTTTTGAACTTGTCTTGAAGATCATAAATTTTTTCTAATCTAACTACAAATTTAGGGATAGAATTTACCATGTCTGATGAAGATTCAGGAGATCTCAGATCTGGTATTACCGTGAAGTCACGAAGATTTTCGTTATGAGTACCTTCGTCGATTACTATGCCCTGGAAAGTTTCTTCCATATGCAGGAAACTTATAATCTATTGATCGTCATCGAAGACTCTCCAATTCGTGATGTTGTCGGGGACGGATGGTCTGAACAACAGTTCGACGGAGAATGCATTCGGAGATAAGCCTTCTGCAGGAAAGAGTTTCGAAGCTACATTAGCTAACAAGTCGGCTTCTGAATTATTCAATCTAGAAATACAATTTATGTTAAATGCAGAAAACTTATTCATTAAATTCCATACCTCAGATTGGTAGCTTTTAAGGTGCGGAGATAAACAGTGGATATAATTTTTTACCTATCTAACCACAATTTCCAAATCGCCAAACACAGTCAAATTTTGAGCGTTCATATCTAATTATTTCCTGAGGCCTTGCAATAAAGCCTGATATTTTGTTGTGTTGTTTGTACATTCAAACTCTAACCTGCATGCAATCAGGGTTTTGTTACCTGCTGGATCAATAATCATGCAGCCTGCACCAGCTCCTTCCTTGGATTTTGACCCATCAAAGTAAAGAGACCATATTTGATTTTTTTCGGGTGCATGTGACCATTGGATAGAAGTTTTCGGTTGCATATATGTCAAAATTTCAGACTGTTGTTCAGGGTTAGTGATAGCGGAAGTTTCGGCCATGAAATTGTTGAAAAAGGTATCCATCCCTTGTATTTCGGGTGAATTGGCAGAAGGTGTAAATGGCTCATTGGGATCATTTAAATTTGTCACTGTGAAATTTAGTTAACGTTCACGATTTACCTTGATTCTGTTGGGATTTCCATTCTCAGGAAGCCACAAGTGAGAACAATTTGTTGCAAAATAGTCGTGTAGTTGTTCTGACCAGTCTCTGCTTAAAAACAAACCATAAAATTATGGGATATCTACGACAATAATATCAATCACTTCATGAACTTTAGGGTTAGACGACAATCTTATAAGCACATTTCTCAATTCGTCTATAACTTTAACACTAGTTCGATCAAGCTGGATTATCTTCAAGGTGGATGGTTGAACTTCAGCATTAATCTTCTGACACACAGACCATGGCATTACGTTAGATGACGCTCCTAAATCTACCATACAGTTGTGCACATTCCTATTGAAGATTTCAAAAGTTAACAAAAATGGAGGGACATTTTTGCGAGTACTAATGGTGGAAGCTTGTTGCTTTTTACTCGCAGCCTCTAAAACTAATTTATCTACATTTGTTACATTATTTACAGGAAGGTCTCTTTTCTCATGAGAATCAGAAGTAGTCTTGGCGGAGGCCTTCTGAGGAACTTTGGGGTTGTTCTGAAAACCTTTGTTACTRCTTGGATTTCCATTTTTGTTGTTCTCTGCAATATTCTGTAGCATTTTTTGTAGAAGAAACGAGAATTTTAATAATTCATAAACAGAAATATTAGCCCTTAATTTTTTTAGATCTTCAACCAAATCATAATCTAAGCTTCGGTTTACATAATTCTGTTTAGTCTCAGTTGATTTAGACTGTTTTGGGGGCAAAGTCGTAGTGATTTCAGAAGAAGGCTTGTTTGTTTTCTTACTCCTAGTATTGTAAGGATGTACTATTTCGAAATTAGCTTGAAAAATACTATCCGAGAAATGTCCAAAAATGTTCGAAGAGGATTCATCTTCTTCTACTGTCTCTTGTTCAGCTACTTCCTCAGGGATCTCAGGAGGCATCAGGTTATCTTGTGCTTCTAGAATCGTTTGAATAACGAATTGCAAGTTTTCTAGATTTAGGCCTTCAGTATTTGGATTAGGTCGGTTGGTGGGAAAAAGCTTCCTAAACGGGGGTTTGTAAGGCCCTTTGCTCAAAGAAGCTTCTTCAGCAGTCCTTTTCAAATCTATAACTTGATTGGACAGTTTTTGAACGACTTTCTGTAAGTTTTCTAAATTTGATCTTTCAGGTTGTGTTTTGTTTTGGGAAGGTCTAGGGAGGATTTTGATTTTCTTTTTGGAAGATGAACTAGTCTCTATTTCGTTGCTAGTAGTGTATTTTAAGTTGAGGATTTCTTTCTCGATCTGACTAGCCTCTTCGAAGGCTTCTAATAATATCGCTTTCTTAGATCTCTTTACCCAAATGGCTATGCTTTTATGTAAGGCTTTCGTATAATATGCTATGATAAGATTCTCGGCAGCCATCGAATCCATAGGGATTTGGTTCTTTAGTGTTAATAATCTTTGATTAAAGTCTTTGATCTTCTCTTTGGGGTTCATTCTTAAACTAGAAAGTTCCATGACTAGAACTTCTGGGGACTTGTCATCTCCAAACTTCTCTAGAAAACAGGATTCAAACTTCTCCCATGACACGATGGTATGGGGTTGTTGGGCAAAGTACCAGGTAGAGGCATTTCCCTCAAAGGTGTAGGGAAACAATATACAGACTACGTCTTCGTGCTCAACTTGCATAGTCTAATGGCTAACATAAACTTTTTGATGTGATCTTCGACGAACTGTTTAGAGTTCGGGTCAAATTTAGGGAGCCACTTATTCGGGTGTTTGGGTAAGGGATGTTGAGGCCCAGGTATGGCCACTGCATCTTGGTCGAGCCAGGGTCTGGTGGGATTGTTCTGGTTGGCCATAGGTGTGGGTGGTGTCAAAGGCTAGGATGAGGATTTCCTTCGTCAGAGGACTCTTCTCCAGAAGAAGAAGGAGATGAAGGAGGTGGTGATGGTGGTATACCAGATCCTCCTACCGCAGGAGTGAGGATTGGATATGTAGGGTTTAGAGTAAGGTTAGTGCCTCCAAGTTGTTATCTGATATCAGAGAAGTCTAATGGTTGGTCCAAAGGTCGGTTTGGTTGTCTTAAATGGGCAAAGGCACTATGTTTCCTTATGAGAGATTGACGAACAATCTCTTGTATGTCACGACCCATAGGATTTGGGGTTACTGGTTCAATTGTGATATGTAGATCGTTGTTTGATGTGGTTGTTGTTTGAGGGATAATGTTGTTGTTTGAATGACTTCTAGTCACTATAGGTGAGCATGTAGGTGGTGGAGGAGTCTTACGACCACCTCGTGCCATTAATAATTTTCAGGCCCTCCTTCTAGCGCCATTTGTTGACGGGCGAAATTGACCTCTCATCAACTAGAGGAGTGAATCCGGTTCGGGGTTGTCTACTTAACCCAAGAGGTTTGTATTAATCCACTCTGATGGGTTTAGCAGCTCTGTTAGCCAGTCTAAGTCCTAAGAAAGTGAAAAACAAAACTAAAGAAGATAACTTATAAAGAAAAACACATGTTGAAAACTATATACAAATCTACAATATACTTATAGTTCACTAACTAATATTTATAAAACAGCTCTAAAATATATCTATAGGATTATATCTCTAATATATGTGTAATATTTACAAAATGCAAATTTTGATCTAAACATGCGAAAATCAAATATGGATTGATTTATGACAGTAAAACTATCATTCAGTCTTTTTGATTTTTTATAACTTTTACAAACAAGAAACGAAATAACAACTGTCTTAATAAAAAAAACAAAGATAACAAACCATACAATATATTTAGACTACAGAAAATTCCTATATTAATTAAACTAATGAAACAAAGGAATTAACTTGTAATCGCATCTCACATTTGTCCTATATACAGTATCCAATTTCGTTGTTTGATGAGGTAAACCGCATCAAATCTTACAAACGCTTCTCGTAAACACGAAGCAGCAATGATTGAATGCTAATGACAGAACATATAATAGAAGTAGTGACAACAATTCTATGATTTCACAAATGGTCACACTGAGATAAATCCGGCTATGAAAATTTGTATATAAATGCTCATTGAATAAAGAAGATTAATCTTCTAATCATCAAATTTGAACATAGTAATTGTTGTATGTAATATAAGGGACATAAAACATGGACATCATATAAATTTCATCACATCAATCTATAATAAACCATGATATCTAAAGTAGTCATAATTTAATTACAAATCAAAATGACCAAAACTTGAATAAAAATACGATATATCGAAGTTAAAGTTGTACCAATATCAACTTCCATTCAAGTCTGTCAATCATAAATCCATAGTTTATGCTCCCAGGCAGCGATGGTCTCTAGTTTAAAAAACAATACATTTATATATGATACAAGATCAAAACGTTTCTTATGGATATCATCTAATTTGTTCCAAAAATTGTGGGGGATGCAACCTCCCAAATTCTACTTGATATCAAAACTAACAACCTATTCTAAAACAACATAAAAAATAACATGCTGAGAGATGCCACCAGTGGCTCAAATCTCCTTTAGAAATCGTAGGTATTTGAAAACACATAAGAATAAAAGATTTCAGATTGCATTTTTGGTTGTAAAAACAAGAAATTCAAATTTTAGTAACTAGCTACAGAATCTTACGATTCTATAGCGAGTTATAATTATAACTAGAATCGTATTTTATTGAATCAATCAAAACAGACTAGATGTAATCTATGCAAACAAATCATGTATTCTAATTAAAAAAAGACAAAATCATCCTAAACTTATTTTTAAACACCATACCTCAGATTAAGGGATTTGACTTAATCAAGCAATCTTTGAATTCACAATGGCAGTCGTTGCTTCCACGTTCTTAAAAACAACAGACCCTGTGGTTTTTTGTCGTTTATCTTTGGTTTGAGCTGCGGTTTGAAGTCTTCCATTCTCTTTTGTTAGCAAATTCACCTAGTCTTCCAAGGATTTTAGTCGAGACTGAAGTAAAGGCACGTCTCTGTAATACCTATCGATCCATGCTTGACATTCGTTACATTGCAGCTGGATAGACTGTGTATCAGCAGTGATGGTATTAACAGGTGGGGAATTTTCCACTTGATCTGTAGGTTCACTGTTGAGTTTGATTCCAGGGAAATTGAGGTTGTCTTTAAGACACGGTGGAAGGTATGTAACATAATCATATGGTTTACCAGAGAAAAGTCCATACGAATATGGATATTCTTCAGTTAGAAACCTTTCAATTTCCGAATCAGAATCCTCGCTTAACACAATTGTGTTTTGGTTTGCACAGGGCTTAGGTTTATTTCGAGCACATCATGAAACCCAACGCGCGACCCTTTTACCCTTATAATTGATATCAATCTTACCTTTACACTTTTTCTTTGTGGATTTTTTAATAGACTTAACACCATCTTTGGGATACGAATCTGGTAGAGTATCGGGTTGGGTAGTGTCCGGATAGGTCGAGGGTTCCACATTAGAAATAGGATCACAGGGCAAGAGCGAAGGAGGAGGGATGGTAGGCTCGACGAGGGTTTCTGTGACGACAGACTTTTCAACCTGTCCTATTTCACTGCTAGCAAAACCATTTCTTAACAGGAAGGCATCCCAACAATCATCGTTTAATTTCAACTGATGAACAATAATAATCTTGATTAAACAAGGGTGGAACGGGCTAGAATCATATTTCTACCTTTTAAAATGCTTTGCCATTTTGTATAAGCTTCGAAGGAGAAAATAGGGCATGTTTAGGGGAAAATCGATAAAACTCATGAGCAACTGCAAGTGATATAAGAAAACCAAACCATATCTCCCCTCACAGGTAACAAATTGTTTGACAATAGCTAACAAATCGTGCCATCTAGGTTTTAGAGATGAAACGGGCATACCTCAATCACAGTTGGTAATCCTCCTCGAGGTGAATAACAATGACTAGGGAACCTCTTCAACCTTTGAGTTTTTAAACCACTTTTGTCCCATGGCTGGCAGACCGGTGGCTTGGCTAATAAAATCTTCGTTTAACTCAAGCTGGACATCTCCTATTTTAGCTCTGCAACCATTGAACGTTAACGTGAATTATTGAGCAACTGTTAAATTAAAACCCTCGAACTTTTCAACAAAGACATGCCAGCCATTCCTCTCTAAGTCTTCTCGGGCATTATCAAACGATAACAATGTCTAGACACCGTTGGGCTCAATTCTCACCGCAGGGGCCATGGCTAACAGCACGGAATCGACAGGGGATTTGACAATAGGGTTTGACAGAACAAGCACAGAGCCATTGCCCTGAGCTTCCCCAACACAATGTGAAGATAGCTCTAAATGGTAGGCAGGAGTGTTAATTGCTATGCGTGTGAGGAAAATCCTATAGATCAAGGCCATGCAAAAACATCATACCACGTTGTACTTGGAATGACACCTTGGTGTAATGGTACACACAAAAATCATAACAGTTGAAAACCATCATATGCATATCCACGATTCGATCAAAATGTCAAATAAACAATTGAATCAAAGATTTTATAAATTAAAATCCCATTAACATTAGTCAAATGCTATATGTGTGGTGGTTTAATACACATGTAACCAAGGTGTGCTCAAGAGCAAGGGGTTATAACCATGAAAATAACCATGTTCATGAAAAAACAAGACAAATCGACGATAAACCATATGAACATTAACCCTTTGATGAAATCAAACATGAATTCTAGCTGTGAGTTTTCATGCTCATAGTCATGAAAACAAAATAAAAAAGAAGGCACGTAGAAAGAGATGATTAACAAGCGTTGTTTAATGAAAAAGATTGTGACGATTGCCGAGAATTTAAAAACCCTGTGTAGGCAGCTTGTAAAAATAGAGATTAATATGGCTGCCAACAATGTGTTGTCACTACGAAAACCCCTTTTCCCTCTCCTAACCCCTTGTTTGTTCTTCACCCTTTGGTTTTTGATTTTGGGTTTGAGTGGGGTTTGTATTTTTTGTTTTTAGGTATTAATAAGATTAAAATAGAAATATTAATTAATATTTAAATGTGACATATTAAATTAATATTTATATTAATTAATAAGTCATTATATTAATTATATTTTTATTACCCTAAGCCCTAGCCTAAAACTATAAATAGAAACCCTTTCCCTCGCTTTGTTATTTACTCACTCACTCTCCTATGTTATGTGGTAGATTGCTCTGAGATTTCATTCTAAGTGTTGCGGCCTCCCTTGACTGCTCAGTTCGGTTTCTTTCTGAGTGCTGGAAAGTGATTGCATTGAGGTTTTGACTTGATGATGAGTTGAGGGTTTGATTAGACGATGAGTTGAGGGTGCTTCATCTATGTGTTGTTTGTTGCTACCGATCCATACTTCATCTACTTCTACCTCACTAGATGTTGTTGGCCAACCTCCACTCATCAGTCTTCAAGCTATTGACCCTATTATAAGTAGCAAACCCTTTTATAAAGGTTTTTGTCCCCTACTCTGTGCAGATCTAATACCCATGAGGGCCATGGATATGTTGTTGAGCTGTGTTGGGCCCGAAATATGATCAGTTTTATGATGGTTATTATACACTTTTGTCACATGTACATCTGTGTTTTTCATCTTTTGAAGGAGCTTTTTGAAGAATTTTATGTTAAAACGGTATGATTGACTTAAGGTACATATGATTCATGTTTAATGATTGTATCGAGTATAATTCATCATGTTTTTACACTTCCAAGGATCTGATTCATGTTTTTTTGATGTTACAAGGAGAAAATGCACTACGTTTCTGCTTCCGGCACTCCTTCCAGCACTTGTTCTGGTATTGGCGGCCAGTGATGGGTGAATCGGGAATGTGGGTTGTGTTCATGCTTGCTTGCTCCATCTACTGAGCTCCCAACAACTCAGTTTTAGTTGTTCAACTGAGCGATTATTGGCTCGCTCTGTTTTATCAGTTAGGGCATCATTTAATGAAAATTGTCGAATTTAGAAGTGGTTCGACCCTACTGTGGTCGACCACTTGATCTGTAAACATTATAAATACCACCAAGGTGGTGAGACATACGTTAAGTAGTAGAAGCATCAGTGTGATAGGTATAAATACATTTTTACTCTATTTTTCCATTTTACATTGTCAGATTATACAAGAACTGCGTTTTTGAGTTTTTATGGTGAATTCATCTTGTTGAGCACATGGTGTGCTTTTAGAAAGTGACCACGATTTGTTGGGGGGGGGGCACCAACAGTCTGGTAACTGTCTTTGTGTTTGTTTATGCATTTCATAGTTTACTTGTTCTCTTTATTTTCTTGTACATGCATTTTTATTATGTTAATTAGTTTGTTGTTTCAATTTAATCGCTTTGACTCTCTTTTGCAGGTTAGTATGATGAATTGTGTTAGCATGCATTAATCTTGTAGTTCGGAATGGATCTACAGATCCCTAGACTAACCCCATGTGTAATTAGATATTAGATTACATCTTTATTTATGATTTTAGAATCAAGTTTAAAACAAAGTTTTAATTAGAATAGAAGAGAGTTTTTATTTGAGCTTTCTTCGACAAGGATTTGATTGATGGATAGGATCAATTTCAGTTTTTAATCATAGCTTCCTCATTTCATTTTTATGTAGAATTGGCTTAGCTAGTTGTTGATTAATGTAGTTGTTAGTTTACTTTTTAATGTCATGTTTTATATTTTTGTTTTTAAGCATTTTCTTATTGCAGTTTTAATTGTTAGAGTAGATATAACATAGTTTTCAATTTATGTAATTTTATTTCTAGAATTAAATTGCAATTATATTTCTTAGTTAATGGTTGAATCTAGTTTTGCTTACGTAGTATAGAAGTATAATGATGATCTCGTTGTATTTTTTATGGTTAATAAATGAATATGCAGGGTAATTGACGATTGTTTATGTCATGGCTAATTTCTCATTGGATTGTTTAATCCATACCTTTCACTTTGCTATTGAGATTAGTATTGAGATTATACTGCTTGAATTGTCTTTTGTTTTCAAGTGCCATCGAGATATCATATGACACCGGAGACATTCACAAAAACACCAACATTATGTTTAAGTTTTCATAGATTAAGAAATAGTTTTCTTGCTTTCATAGATTAAAAGAGATAGTTTTCCTGCTTTCATAGCTTAGAAGATATAGTTTCTTGCTTTCATAGATCGGGAAATAGTTTTATTGCTACTGTAGGATAGATAGTCTTTTTCTTTGATAGGTTAGAGAACAGTTTGCTTATCATAGATTAAAGGTTAGTTGCTAGTCTTTATTACTTTCAATAAAATAGATTTCCTTTCATGAATTAGAAATAGTTTTGAATTAAGAATTTAGTCCACTTGCCTCTTAGGCTAGATACTTGTTCAATGAGAAGTTTTAATTTGATTGCTTGCAGTAGTTGGTTGTCTATTTTCTTTAGTAGGTTAGTTAGTTGTCTTTGCTTACTTGTATATTGCTTCAGTAGGTTAGATAGTTGTCTTTGCTTGCTTGTTTACTTGTTTTAGTAGGTTAGTTAGGTGTCTTTGCTTGCTTGTTTATTTATTTTCTTTCATAGGGTAGTTACGCATTGAATATAGGTTGGCAAGTTAAAGAAGTTTTCTTTTGTCATTTGTTCATTATGCTTAAATAGTTGCCTTTGCTTATTGTTATGAACGAGTTTTCTTCAAGTAGGGTTTTTACTTGTCTTCTTAGAACTATCCATCGATCCTTGGCCCAAAAGTACTTAGGTTACCTAGTTTCAAGTTGCTTAGTAGGGTTTGCTCATTAGGTAGTTTTGCTTGAGTAGATTAGCCTTAGATAGCTACCTTCATTAGTTAGACTATACTCCTACCAGCCCTTCTACCTTTGGCATATATTTTTCTACAACTCTAAGTTTACTTACCCCAGGTTGACAATTTAATTGAGGGTTTTTAGTGTGTTTTTAGTGCATATGGAACACCCATCAAGCTTCTAGCCCCTTTTTAGTAGGAAACCATCCTCCTTTTGAGTGGATTTGTAACCTCCAGAATGTTCCTCTCTTGTTGTTACAAGGGTTTACTTCCAGAAATATGTTTGGGGTTTTGTTGACATTTTTGAGGTTTTTCTATGGTGGCAAATAGTCCTATATTCTCTTATATAGAGATCTAACCCTTAGTGGTTGATCTATGAGTCCAAGACTATATTTGAGAATAACTTCAAAGGCTTAACATTTCAGATGTGTGTCAAGCTTTTCTTCATTACACAGAGGTAATATTCAGAGGCAAGTTGCAGTTCCAGTTTTATCTATTTGCTTAAGTTCAGATCTACTATTTGAAATGCTTAATGTTGTAGATCTATAGGATCAGATCTACTAGTGTGCATTACTCATAAATATTTAGATCTACTATTTGAAATGCTTAATGTTGTAGATCTATAGGATCATATCTACTAGTGTGCATTACTTAGACCTAGAAACCAAATGGTAGCTTTTTCTTTTTGTTTTTTCTTTCTTTCATGAATAGGCCTAGAGACCCAAAAGGTAGATACATTAAATCAAAATCAGACCTTTCAACCAAGGTTCCTTCTGATCTCTTTAGGGGAAGGAACATTCCTCTTATAAAATCTGCAGACCGATACCAAAAAACAGGAGCTAGCTCAACTTAAAGAGCTAAAATAGTCTCTGAAGAGACTAACACAGGGAGCACTATAGAACAAGAAATTGAATCATCAATCATATTAGGTAAGGAGGAAAGACCACTCGAGTCTTCCATAGAACCAAACAATACAATCTTTTCTTTTACACCACCACCAGGGACCCTAATTTTAAGGACATCATAGACCATGAACAAGTGAATCTTTTGTTTGGTAGTTCAGCCAATGTAATCATCTCTCAAATTGACATAGAAACTTTGGCACCAATAGTCTCAACCGGCTTGAGTAAAGTCCCAGACATCCAATCCATAGGAAGACCTTTCCATGAAAGGGAAACCTTATTTTCTTCAAAGATAAAACCACCTAGGTACTCTCTTTTTGGAAATCAAGCCAATATGGATGATCAGGAAGACCATAAATATGTAAGACATGGGGAGGAATAAGAAACTGGAAACCAAACTGAAACTACCTTCGGGTTTTCAATTTTGGACACCACTCTAAATGTCAACATGAAGAATATTCCTCTCTTAGCATTGCCTACCTTTTACGGTAAAAAAAAATGAAGATCCAAACACCTTCCTATTTTAATTTGACATCTTGTGTAGGAGCTACAACTACATATAAGATGCCCAGAAATTAAAACTCTTTCCTTCCACCCTCAAAGACTCTGAACTAAGATGGTTCATGGGGTTGGGAGAATCCAGTATTAGGTCTTGGGATGCCATGAAATACATCTTTCTTAAGAAGTAACAAGACTATTGTAAGACCAAAGAGTCTCATAATGACATATTTAAAATCCAACAGTTAGAAGACGAGACCCTTGAAGACTATATGGAAAGATTTGGTTATATCTCCCAGAAGTCAAAATACCATGACCTCCCAGAGGATGAAATTAGGGCTCTTTTCCTTAAGGGAATTTCAGAAGAATATCTAAAGATTCTTAACCTGATGGAATCAGGTGACATATCCCATAAACCATTTTTTGAAATATGACTACTCAAGGAGTAGAGCTAAAAAAGGAAAGAATGTTCGGGACCCTTACAATAGAAGCTTAAAACCATTTAGTTTAGGTGATATCACAAGAGAAGAGATAGGGAACCTTTTAGAGAACTTAAAGATAGATATCTTAAGCACAATAGGTTCCCAATTGGAAACCCTAAAAATGAAAAAGAAACAGGAGGAGGAGAATGCAACAATGAGCATATATTGCCCAAGATGCAGGAGGAAGCATTCCTCAAGGGAATGCCCATTAGATAACGTTTCAGTTTGTGGCTTTTGTATAGAAGACCATGTGACTGAAAAATGCCCATCATTTCTCGTTTTATTAGACATCTATAGGAGTGGAGATCTCAGGGAGTCTTCTTATGCACCTAGGAGGCCATGGCTGACCCTAGGAATCAACCCGAGATACACGGATCCACAATCTCAAGTTCACCTAATATCAACAACAACAATGGTGGAACGGGTTGGGAAAAGCGGGGTCTCAGTACCAACACCCTTGCTTTCAAGGATGGAGAGGGAGAGATATAAAACCCTATCAAGCTCCACCTATCAACATGTCCAACCATGTTATCCTCGGTTCCCCACGAGGAACACTCCATGACTTCTTGCAAGGTTTTGTTCCACCACCTTGCCTCCTATTCCACAAAAATAATCGCTACAATATCAAAATGCAATCTCCCCAAGACTGACACTATTACTGGCACATCCAGTGTCGAATATCAATAATAAGCCCCCTCAACCTCTTCCCAATGTTGAGAATCGGGGCCTTCTCGATGTATGTTATTATTCCTGTTCCATTACATGAAATTCAACTAAGATCGGGAAGAAGTTAAGGCCGAGACCTTGAGTAGTCATCGAGGAAGAAGAAGAAGAAACCACTAAAAAACCCACGGATGACACTAGGTGGCCTATTATCAACAACAACAATAGTGGAACTCACCAGGTTGGAAAAACTGGTCTACTCAGTACCAACATCCTTGCTTTCAAGGATGGAGAGGAGGACATAACCAAGAAAACCCTCAAGCTCCACCTATCCATATGTCCAACCATATTTATCCTCAGTTCCCACCGAACACTCCACAGCTTCTTCAAGGTTTTGTTCCACCACCTTTACCTCCTATTCAACAACAACAAACGCTACAATATCAAAATGCAATCTCCTTGAGACTGACACTATTACTGGCACAACCAGTGCTGAATCCCAATAATAAGCCCCCTCAACCTCTTCACAATGTTGAGATGCAGGCCTTCTCGATGTATGTTATTATTCCTGTTCCATTACATGAAATTCAACTAAGATCAGGAAAAGTTCTGGAGAGGCAGAGACCTTCAGTAGTCATCCAGGAAGAAGAAGAAGAAGAAACCACCAAAAAACCCACAGATGACACTAGGTGGGAAGATGTTATTATCCCGAAGAACCAAGAACCGAAGCTTCCCCAAAATGAACCTTCAAAAATTATGAAGGTCCCTCCTTATCTAGACCGATTGGTAATCGAGAAACCTACCACCCAACCAGAATTTGACATTTTGAATGAATTGAAAAATATTTGTGTCAAGATTCCCCTGCTTCAAGCTATTAAAGACATTCCAATCTACAGTAAGGTAGTCAAAGAATTGTGTATCAAGAATCCAGTTAGGAAGAAAAAGGACCCCCCTACAGTGCAATTGATAGGAGGACTTTCCGAATACATGTCAGAGTAGCCAAAACTAGCAAAATATGGGAATCCAGGAAACCCTGTAGTGACCATAACCAATAATGAGGTCTCCATTGGAAACACTCTCATAGAGCTAGGGGCATCCATCAATGTTGTTACTACTACTACCTTGGAACAATTACAGTTGCAACCTCTTCTTCGACCTACCCCAACCATTTTGGAATTAGCAGATAAGACTAGGGTTATACCTGAAGGGATTTTAGATGATATCATGGTTACTTTAGCCTCATGGGATTACCCCGTAGATTTTCTTGTCATTCATTCAAAGGATCCTACCAAAGTCCATCCCGTTATTTTGGGAAGACCTTGGCTAGCCACAACCAATGCATTTATTGGTTGTAGAGAAGAAGAAATGACCATCTTGAATGGTCTCTCTATCCAGAAGCTCACCATTTACCCTCCAACTCAACCTATTATGGAGAATATATGGTGGCTCGAATTTCCATACAAGAATGAATATTGGGAAGAACCTGTATTGCCAAGTGACCATGCATGGGCACTTCAGGAGCACACAACATAAAATGTGCTAAACTAGTTTATTTCTGCTATCACATGTGTGGATTTTCCACAGTATTTTCCCCAATTTGAATACATGTTTGGGGAAGAATTTCAAGAACAATTAGACCCATCCATTTTGTATTCGACATCTTTTATTTACGAGATAGATGAGTCTGCCATGTCTTATACTATGCCCTATGAGATTAGTCTAGGGAAATTTTTACACATAAACTTCGGGCTAGATACAGACCAACAGAAACAGTTAGTAGATATCCTTAAAGAACAATCAGGAGCATTTTCCTGGGAATACGCTGACATGAAGGGTATACACCCCGACACATGCATCCATCACATATATACCCAGGGATAAGTAACACCTGTTAGGCAACCCCAGAGAAGGATGAACCCAACACTTAAAGATATAATCAAGAGGAGATCCAAAAGTTGTTAAATGCCGGATTTATCTATCCCATCTCCAACAGTAAGTGGGTATCCCTGCTTGTAGTGGTTCCAAATAAAGTGGCCGGGAAATGGAGAATTTGTGTTGATTTCCGGGAACTCAACAAAGACACTCTGAAAGATTACTTTCCTCTACCTTTCATTGACCAAGTTCTAGATACCTTGTCTGGAAAGAAGTATTTCTCCTTTCTAGATGGGTACACCGAGTACAATCATATTCTTATGGCACCCGAAGACCAGGATAAGACTACCTTTACTTGTCCTTGGGGCACCTATGCCTATAGGGTCTTACCATTTGGATTGTGTAATGCTCCTGCCACATTTCAACAAGCAGTATTAGGGATATTTGTCGATCTTGTTCATGATTGTGTGGAAGTCTACATGGATGACTTTACAGTCTATGACAACACTTACCAGGAAGCCTGAGACAACTTAGAAAAATTCCTCATCAGATGCCAAGAAATGAACCTATCTCTAAGTCATGAAAAATGAAAAATGTTGTTAACTGAAGGAGTGGTTCTAGGACATCATGTTTCATCTGAAGGGATAAAATTCGATCCTGCAAAGATTGAGGTCATCGTCAGACTTCCACCCCCCAAAACTCAGAAAGAGGTGAGAAGCTTTCTTGGACATGCTGGATACTACTGGCGGTTTATTGAAAATTTTACAAAGATTGTTGCACCTATGTTTGGATTATTAATAAAAGATGTTGATTTTGTTTGGACTGAGCAGTGTCAAACTGCCTTTGAAACCTTGAAAGCTAAGTTGTCTGTGGCACCAGTTCTTAGAGGGCCCAACTGGACTCTCCCATTTCATATATCCATTGATGCCTACGACACCACAATACGAGGGGTATTAGGGAAAAAAGAGGACCAGCGGTCCTATGCCATTTATTTTGTGAGCAAGAACTTGTCCCCTGCCGAGTTGAACTACACAGTCATTGAGAAGGAATTCTTGGTAGTTGTTCATGCTATTAACATGTTCCGTCATTACATTACAGGTTATGAATTATTTGTACATACCGATCATTCAACCATTAGATTCCTCATGAATAAACCTATAACTAATGGCTGAGTGACCAGGTGGATTTTGTTATTGCAAGAATTTAACATCATTGTGCTTGATCGACCTAGAAAGGATAATGTAGTAGTTGAATTTCTTTCCCGAATAAAAAATGAGGATGATGATATCCATGTAGATGATAGTTTCCCAGACGATCACCCCTTTGCCCTTTCTATCAATACCCCATGGTTTGTGGATATGGAAAACTATCTGGTTACTAGGAATTTACCATCTCATTTGTCACCTCATGAAAAGTGGAAAATTATTACACAGAGTGCTAATTACTCTTGGGTTGGTCATGATATTTTTCGCACAGGTCCTGATTTGATTATTTGTAGATGTGTCTGAGAGGATGAGGTACCTGATATACTACGAAGCTGTCATGATGGACCATGTGGTGGCCATTTTTCTGACAAACGTACAACATATAAGGTGCTACATTTGGGTTACTATTGGCCTAGCATTTTCAAAGATGCTGCCAAATATGTGAGAAGTTG